>JADBJO010023101.1:7500-22500 GCA_016801955.1 Conus betulinus
GGTTTAGATTTTAGGGGGGCGCAAAAGGACAACGGTTGATGAATACTTAAGAACCAAATTGATTTATGTTTGTGCATTTGTTTGACCTTTCTTATGACTTGCAATATCCAGTGTTGTATTTTATTTGATGAAGTTTTTGAAAACCAAACCAATATTTAGGTGAGTGTGTATGATGGGTGTTATAACTATCACTGACATTGTGTATTCTTACTTCTTGACATCTTTACTGCCAGAAACGGTGTTATACTTTATAGAAATGTAAGCGTCATGCTGCTGTCCAATCTTTGCAATGGCCCACATTCTGTACGCTGTTGCTAATATTACAGCAACATACCACATTGTGAAGAGTATATAAGCAATCTTTTTCTGTTTTTGTCGGTGTGTTCTTAAAGAATTAGCTTGTGTGTTGGTTTTGTGTGTGTACATGTGACTGTGCGCATGTGCGGGCATGGTGTGTGTGGGTGTGTGTTTGTGTGGGTGTGTTTGCATGCATACGCGTTTGCATGTGGAGGTGGTGGTGGGTTTCTCTTCCACTCTTCTACACCTGGAATTTCTGTGCTAATAATTTGCTCGTTTGTGTGCTTCTCGGAGACTTTGCTTTTACTTGTTCCTGTATGAAATTATATTTTACATTTCATTCTTCTTCTTGACTCTCATTGTTTCACTGCCTTTCTGGTCCATCCAGCTGTCTTCACACTTTTTCATCTTTTTTTCCCTCATGAAATGGTGATGATGGAAAATTGGACGGAATGGTGTGTGTGTCTGAGAGCTGTGTGGAGGCCTGGTGAGTGTGCAGTTTGTTTGCTGATTTTATTTTTTTTAGGAGTGGGGGAGGGGTAAAGGGAGGACAGCCGATATGTATTTTTGTCTATGTTGAAGTTTGTGTGTGTGTGTGTGTGTGTGTGAGAGAGAGAAAGAGATAATTTTTTTTTACCTTTCCTATGACTTACAGTATCCAGTGTTATATTTCACTTGATGCCATTTGGATGAAAACCAACCCAATGTTTTGAGGAATGTGTATGATGGTGTCTACTATCACTGGCATTGTGTATTCTTACTTCTTGACGTCTTCACTGCCAGATACAGTGTTCTTCATTGAATTATAAGCGTCATGCTGCTGTCCAATCTTTGCAATGGCCCACCTTTGGTACACTGTTGCAAATATTACCAGCAACATACCATAATTATTGTTATTGTCAAGAGTACATAAGCATTTTTGAAAATATTTTAGTGGGTGTGTTTGCCTATGTGTTCTTGAAAATTAGCCTGTGTGTTGGATTAGTGTGTGTTCATATGATTGTGCCCCTGTGGAGCCATTTTGTTTTTCTGTCTCTCGCCCTCCTCTGTGTGTGTGTGTGTGTGTGCGTGTGCGTGTGTGTGTGTGTGCGCGCGCGCGCGCGCACGCATTTGTATCTTGCGGGGGGGTGGGTCTTTCGTTCTACACCTGGAAATTCTGTGCTTGTACTTTACTCTTTTCTGTGTTTCTCTGTGACCCTGCCTTGACTTGTTTCTGTAGTTTTATTTATACATTTTATTGGTATAACTTACTACCGTCCCATTGTTTTCTGCCTTTCTGGTCCATCCATCTGTCTTCACACTTTTCATCATTTCTTCCCTCATGGAAATGATGATGGAGAAATCGGTTGGAATGCTGTGAGTGTAAGAGAGGTGTATGGGGCCGGATGAGTGCAGTTTGTTTGCTTATTATTTGATATTTTAGGGAGGGCAAAAGAACAGCTGATCAATATTTAGAAGCTAAATTGATTTGTGTTTGTGGATTTGTTTTACCTTTCTCATGACTTATAGCATCCAGTGTTTCATTTGATGAAATGTCGTTGAAAACCAAACCAGTGTTTTGAGGAATGTGCATGAAGGTGTTATTACTGTCACTGACATTGTGTATGTTTTTTTTCCTTGACGTCTTTACTGCCAGATACAGTGTTGTACTTTATAGAATTATAAACGTCATGCTGCTGTCCAATCTTTGCAGTGGCCTTCCTTTTGTACGCTGTGGCAAATATTACAGCAACATGGCATATTGTGAAGAGTACATAAGCAACGTTTTCAGTTTCTGGCGGTGTGTCCGCCTATGTGTTCTTAAGAAATTAGCTTTTGTGTTTCGTGTGTGTACGTGTGACTGTGCACTTGTGCGAGCATTATGTGTGTGTAGGTGTGGGTGTTGTGTGGTGTGTGTTCGCATGCACACGCGTTTGTATGTGGAGGTGGTGGTGGGTTTGTCTTCCACTCTTCTACACCTGGATTTCTGTGCTAGTATTTTGCTCTTTGTGTGTGCTTCTCTGAGACTTTGCTTTTACTTGTTCCTGTATGAATTTATATTTTTACATTTCATTCTTCTTTACTCTCGTCCATTGTTTCACTGCCTTTCTTGTCCATCCAGCTGTCTTCACATTTTTTCATCTTTTCTTCCCTCATGGAAATGGTGATGATGGAAAATTGGACGGAATGGTTGTGTGTCTGAGAGAGGTGTGTGGGGGCCTGGTGAGTGTGCAGTTTGTTTGCTGATTTTATTTTTAGGAGTGGGGGAGGGGGTAAAGGGAGGACAGCCGATATATATTCTATGTTGAAGCTCTCTCTCTCTCTCTCTTTGTTATGACTTACAGTATCCAGTGTTGATATTTCACTTGATGCATTTGGATGAAAACCAAACCAATGTGTTGAGAAATGTGTATGATGGTGTTACTACCGTCACTGGCATTGTATATTTTTATTTCTTGACGTCTTTACAGCCAGATACAGTGTTGTGCTGTATAGAAGTGTAAGCGCCATGCTGCTGTCCAATCTTTGCAATGGCCTACCTTTGGTACGCTGTTGCAAATATTACAACAGGATACCATATTGTGAAGAGTGCATAAGCATTTTGAAAATTTTTTGTGGGTGTGTTTGCCTATGTGTTCTTGAAAATTAGCTTGAGTGTTGGTTTTATGTGTGTACATATGACTGTGCCCCTGTGGAGCCATTTTGTGTGTGTCTCTCTCTCTCTCTCTCTCCTCTCCTCTCCTCTCTCCCTCTCTCTCTGTGACCGCGCACGCATTTGTATGTGGCGGGGGTGGGTCTTCCATGTTTTTTTACACCTGGAAATTCTGTGCTTGTACTTTTTTACACTTTTTTCTGTGTTTCTCTGTGACGCTGCCTTTACTCGTTCCTGTAGTTTTATTTTTACATTTTATTGCTATAACTTACTACCGTCCATTGTTTTCTGCCTTTCTGGTCCATCCATCTGTCTTCACACTTATTCGTCTTTCTTCCCCCCATGGGAAATGGTGGTGACGGACAAATTGGACAGAATGGTGTGTGTCAGAGAGGTGTGGGGAGGCTGGATGAGTGTGCTGTTTGCTTGTTTCATATTTCAGTGAGGGGCGAGAGGAGAACAGCTGATCAATATTTAGAGGCTAAACTGATTTATGTTTGTGGACTTTTTACTTTTCTTATGACTTACAGCATCCAGTGTTGTATTTCATGTGATGAAATGCTGATGAAAACCAAACCAGTGCTTGGGGGAATGTGTATGATACTACTGTCACTGGCATTGTGTATTCTTATTTCTTGAAGTCTTTACTGTCAGATACAGTGTTATACTTCATAGAAATCTAAGTGTCATGCTGTCCAATTTTTGCAATGGTCTACCTTTGGTATGTTGTTACAAATATTACAGCAACATACCATATTGCGAAGAGTATAAAAAAGACTATATTTTTTGTCGGTGTGTTTGCCTATGTGTTCAGAAAAACCAAACCAATGTTTTGAGGAATGTGTATGATGGTGTTACTGCCATCACTGGCATTGTGTATTCTTATTTCTTGACGTCTTCACTGCCGGATACAGTGCTATAGTTTATAGAATTATAGGCGTCATGCTACGTCCAATCTTTGCAATGGCCTACCTTTGGTACGCTGTTGCAAATATTACAGCAACATACCATATTGTGAAGAGTACATAAGGAATGTTGTAAAACTATTTTGTGGGTGTGTTTGCCTATCTGTTTTAAAAAACTAGCTTTTGTGTGTTGGTTTTGTGTGTGTACATATGACTGGGCCCATGTGGTGGCATTTTGTGTTTTGTCTGCCTGTCTGCCTGTCTCTCTCTCTCTCTCTCTCTCTCTCTCTCTCTCTCTCTCTCTCTCTTTCTTTGTGTGTGTGTGTGTTTGCGCGCGCGCGCGCGCGCACGCACGCATTTTACACCTGGAAATTCTGTGCTTGTACTTTACTCTTTTCTGTGTTTCTCTGTGACCCTGCCTTTACTTGTTCCTGTAGTTTTATTTCTACATTTTATTGGTATTCCTTACTGCCGTCCATTGTTTTTTTCTGCCTTTCTGGTCCATCGAGCTGTCTTCACACTTGTTCGTCATTTCTTCCCTCATGAAAATGGTGGTGATGGAGAAGAAATGGATGGAATGGTGTGTGTGTGTCAGAGAGAGGTGTATGGAGGCCTGGAGAGTCAAGTGAGCAGTTTTGTTTGCTGATTTTATTTTTTTAGGAGTCGGGAGGGGTTAAGGGAGGACAGCCGATATATAATGTTTTTTTGTCTTCTATATTGAAAAGTGTTTGTGTGTGTGTGTGAATATTTTTTTTTTTACCTTTCTTATGACTTTCAGTATCCAGTGTTGTATTTCACTTGATGCCATTTGGGTGAAAACCAAACCAGTGTTTCGAGGAATGTGTATGATGGTGTTATTACTATCACTGGCATTGTGTATTCTTATTTCTTGACGTCTTTACTGCCAGATAGTGTTATAGCTTTATAGAATTATAAGCCTCATGCTGCTGTGTCCAATCTTTGCAATGGCCTACATTGGGTACGCTGTTGCAAATATTACAGCAACATACCATGGTTATTGTCAAGAGTACATAAGCATTTTGAAAAAAAAAAATTTTGTGTGTGTGTTTGAATATGTGTTTTTCTTGAAAATGAGCTTGTGTGTTGGATTTGTGTGTGTACATATGACTGTGCCCCTGTGGGGCCATTTTGTATCTCTCTCTCTCTGTCTCTCTCTCTCTCTGTCTCTCTCTCTCTCTCTCTCTCTCTCTCTCTCTCTCTCTCTCTCTCTCTCTCTCTCTCTCTCTGCGCGCGCGCACGTTTTGTATATGGTGGGGGTGGGTCTTTCATTGTTCTACACCTGGAAACTCTGTGTTTGTATTTAATACGCTTTGCTGTTTTCTCTGTGACTCTGCCTTTACTAGTTCCTGTAGTTTTATTTTTACATTTTATTGGTATTCCTTTCTGCCGTCCATTGTTTTTTCTGCCTTTGTGTTCCATCCATCTGTCTTCACACTTTTTCATCTTTCTTCCCTCATGGAAATGGTGATGATGGAGAAATCGGACAGAATGGTGTGTGTGTGTGTGTCAGGTGTGTGGAGGCTGGATGAATGTGCAGTTTGTTTGCTTATTGTTTTATATTTAGGGGGGGAAAAAAAAACAGCTGATCAATATTTGAAAGCTAAATTGATTTGTTTTTGTGGATTTGTTTTACCTTTCTTATGACTTACAGTATCCAGTGTTGTATTTCATTTGATGACATTTGGATGAAAACCAAACCAGTGTTTTAAGGAATGTGTATGATGGTGTTATTACTGTCACTGACATTGTGTATTCTTATTTCTTGTCATCTTAACTGCCAGATACAGTGTTATAGTTTACAGAATTATAAGCGTCATGCTGCTGTCCAATCTTTGCAATGGCCTACATTGGGTACGCTGTTGCAAATATTACAGCAGCATACCATAATTATTGTCAAGAGTACATAAGCATTTAAAAAAACATTTTTGTGGGTGTGTTTGCGTATGTGTTCTTGAAAATGAGCTTGTGTGTTGATTTTGTGTGTGTACATGTGACTGTGCACATGTGCGGCCATTATGTGTGTGTGGGTATGTTTGCATGGACACGTGTTTGCATGTTGAGGTGGGGTGGGTTTGTGGGTGGCTGATTGTCTTCCACTCTTCTGCACCTCTGGAATTTTATGTGCAAGTAATTTCCTCTTGTGTGGGCTTCTCTGAGACTTTGCTTTTTACTTGTCTTTAGTTGAATTTTTATTATTTTTTTTTTTACATACATTTTATTCTTTACTGTCGTCCATTGTTTTACTGTCTTTCTGGTCCATCCTGCTGTCTTCACACTTTTTCATCTTTTTCTTCCCTCATGGAAATGGTGATGATGGAAAATTGGACGGAATGGTGTGTGTCAGAGAGGTGTGTGGAGGCCTGGTGAGTGTGCAGTTTGTTTGCTGATTTTATTTTTTAGGAGTGGGGGGAGGGGTAAAGGGAGGACAGCTGATATGTATTTTTTTCTATGTTGAAGGTAGGGGTTTGTGTGTGTGTGTGTGTGTGTGTGTGTGTGTGTGAGAGAGAGAGAGAGAGAGAGAGAGAGAGAGAAAGTTTTTTTTTTTTGTTTTTTTCACCTTTCTTATGACGTACAGTATTCAGTGTTATATTTCACTTGATGCCATTTGGATGAAAACCAAAGCAATGTTTCGAGGAATGCGTATGATGGGTGTACCTACTATCACTGGCATTGTGCATTCTTACTTCTTGACGTCTTCACTGCTAGATAGTGTTATAGTGTATAGAATTATAAGCCTCATGCTGCTGTCCAATCTTTGCAATGGCCTACCTTTGGTACATTGTTGCAAATATTACAGCAGCAGAGTAGATTGTGAAGAGTACATAAAAAAGTATTTTTTTGTAGTTGTGTTTGTCCATGTGTGTTCTTGAAAATTAGCTTGTGTGTTGGTTTTGTGTGTGTACATATGACTGTGCCCCTGTGGAGCCATTTTTTTTGTTTGTATCTCTCACTCCCTCTTTCGGTGTTTGTGTGAGTGTGTGTGTGCGTGCGAACGCACGCATTTGTATGTGGCGGGGGAGGGTCTTCCATTGTTCTACACCTGGAAGTTCTGTGCCTGTACTTTACTCTTTTCTGTGTTTCTCTGTGACCCTGCCTTTACTTGTTCCTGTAGTTTTTATTTCTACATTTTATTCGTATTCCTTACTGCCGTCCATTGTTTTACTGCCTTTCTGGCCCATCCAGCTGTCTTGACACTGTTTCATTTCTTCCCTCATGGAAATGGTGATGGAGAAATCGGACAGAATGATGTGTTTGTGTGTCTGAGAGTGGCCGGATGAGTGTGCTGTTTGTTTGCTTATTGTTTGACATTTAGGGAGGGGAAAAGAACAGCTGACCAATATTTAAAAGCTAAATTGATTTGTATTTGTGGATTTGTTTTACCTTTCTCATGATTATAGTATCCAGTGTTGTATTTCATTTGATGAAAGTTTGATGAAAACCAAACCAGTGCTTGGGGGAATGTGTATGATGTCATTACTGTCACTGACGTTGTGTATTCTTATTTATTGATGTCTTTACTGCCAGATATCATTGTATACTTGATAGAAATGTAAGCGTCATACTGCTGTCCGATCTTTGCAATGGCCTACCTTTGGTACGCTGTTGATAATATTACAGCAACATACCATATTTGAAGAGTATATAAGCAATTTTTTCTGTTTTTGCCAGTGTGTTTACCTATGTATTCTTAAAAATGAGCTTGTGTATTGGTCTTGTGTGTGTGTACATGTGACTGTGAACATGTTCGGGTGTTTTGTGGGTGAGTGTGTTTGCATGCACACACGTTTGTATGTGGAAGTGGTGGTGGGTTTGTCTTCCACTCTTCTACACCTCCTGGAATTTCTGTGCTGGTAATTTCCTCTTGTGTGTGCTTCTCTGAGACTTTGCTTTTACTGTTCATTAATGAAATTATATTTTTACATTTCATTCTTCTTTACCATCGTCCATTGTTTTTACGCCTTTCTGGTCCGTCCAGCTGTCTTCACACTTTTCCATCTTTTTTTCCCTCATGGAAATGGTGATGATGGAAAATTGGAGGGAATGGTTGTGTGTCTGAGAGAGGTGTGTGGAGGCCTGGTGAGTGTGCAGTTTGTTTGCTGATTTTATTTTTTAGGAGTGGGGGAGGGGTAAAGGGAGGACAGCTGATATATTTTTTTTTTCTTCTATGTTGAAGTGTGTGTGTATGTGTGTGTGAGAGAGAGAGAGAGAATATCTTTTTTTTTACCTTATGACTTGCAGTATCCAGAGTTGTATTTCACTTGATGGCATTTTGATGAAGAGAAAACCAATACTTGGGGAATATGTATGATGATGTTATTACTATCACTGACATTGTGTATTCTTATTTCTGGACATCTGTAGAGCCAGATAGAGTGTCATGTTTTATACGAATAAATGCGTCATGCTGCTGTCCAATCTTTGCAACAGCGTACCAATGGTAGGCCATTGCAAATATTACAGCAACATACCATATTGTGAACTTCATTAGCAATTGTTTTTAATGTTTTTGTCGCTGCGTTTGGCTACATGTTCTTAAAAATGAGCTTTTTGTGTATGCACATGTGACTGTGTGCATGTGCCAGGGATTGTGTGTGTGTGTGTGTGTGTGTGTGCGCGCGCGCGCATGCGTTTGTTTGTGATGGGTATGGGGTATTTCACTCTTCTGCATCTTCTAAAATTCTGTGCTTGTAATTTCCTCTTTTTTGTGCCCTTTTGTGAGTCTGCCTTTCATTTGTTCCTGTAGTTTCATTTTTACATTTCATACTTCTTTACTGTCGTCCATTGTTTCACTGCCTTTCTGGTCCATCCAGCTGTCTTCACACTTTTCCATCTTTTCTTCCCTCATGGAAATGGTGATGATGGAAAATTGGACGGAATGGTGTGTGTCAGAGGTGTGTGGAGGCCTGGTGAGTGTGCAGTTTGTTGGCCTATTTTACTTTTTAGAAGGGTGAGAGGGGAGGGGGGAGGGGCAAAGGGAAGACAGCTGATCAGTATTTTTGTTTTCTGTATTGAAATGTGTTTCTGGAGTGAGAGAGAGAGAGAGCGGAGAGTGAGTTTGTGTGTGTGTGTGTGTGTGCGTGTGCGAATTTATTTTTGTTTACCTTTCTTATGACTTGCAGTATCCAGTGTTGTATTTCACTTGATGAAATGTTGATGAAAAGAAACTGAAAAGGGAATGTGTGTATGATGGTGTTATTACTATCACTGACATTGTGTATTCTTATTTCTTGAGGTCTTTAGTGCCAGATACAGTGTTATGCTTTATAATACAAATAAATGCGTCATGCTGCTGTCCAGTCTTTTCAATGGCCTACCGTTGGTTTGCTGTTGCAAATATTACAGAAACATACCATGTTGTGATGAGTGCATAAGCAAATTATCGGTTTTTGTCAGTTGTTTGCCTATGTGTTCTTAAAAATGAGCTTTTGTCTTGGTTTTATGTGTGTACCTGTCACTGTGCGCATGTGGAGCATTGTGGGTGTGGGTGGGTGGGGTGGGGGGGCGGGGGGGGCAGTGTGTGTGTGTGTGTGTGTGTGTGTGTGTGTGTGTGTGTGTGTGTGTGTTTTTTTTTTTTTTTTAACCTTCCTTTCACTTGCAGTATCCAGTGTTGTATTTCACTTGATGACATTTTGATGAAAACCAACCCAATGTTTTGAGGAATGTGTATGATGGTGTCATTACTATCACTGACGTTGTGTATTCTTATGTCTTGACGTCTTTACTGCCAGATGTCATTGTATACTTGATAGAAATGTAAGCGTCATGCTGCTGTCCAGTCTTTGCAATGGCCTACCTTTGGTACACTGTTACAAATATTACATCAGGATACAATATTTTATTACATCAGGATACATATTTGAAGAGTACATAAGCAACCTTTTTCTGTTTTTGCCAGTGTGTTTGCCTATGTGTTCTTAAAAAAGATAGCTTTGTGTGTGTGTTTGTGTGTGTACATGTGACTGTGCACATGTGCGGGCATAATGTGTGTTAGTGTGGGTGTGTTTACATGCACACGAGTTTGTACGAGAAGGGGGTGGGCGGGTGTCTACCACTATTGTACACCTCCAGGAATTTCTGTGCTAGTAATTTCCTCTTTTGTGCTTATCTGAGACTTTGCTTTTACTTGTTCCTGTATGAAATGATATTTTTACATTTTATTCTTCTCTACTGTCGTCCATTGTTTCACTGCCTTTCTGGTCCCATCCTGCTGTCTTCACACTTTTTCATCTTTTCTTCCCTCATGGAAATGGTGATGATGGAAAATTGGACGGAATGGTGGTGTGTGTCAGAGAGAGGTGTGTGGTGGTCTGGTGAGTGTGCAGCTTGTTTGCTGATTTATTTTTTTTAGGGGGGGGGGGGGGGGGGGGGGGGGGGGGGGGGGGGGGGGGGGGGGGGGGGGTAAAGGGGGGACAGCCGACATATATTTTTGTCTTCTGTGTTGAAGTTGTGTGTGTGTGTTTGCGAATTGTTTTTCTTGTTAACCTTTCTCATGACTTGCAGTATCCAGTGTTGCATTTCACCTGATGAAATGTTGAAAAGAAACTGAAAAGGGAATGTGTATGATGGTGTTATTTCTATCACTGACATTGTGTATTCTTATTTCTTGAGGTCTTTAGTACCAGATACAGTGTTATGCTTTATAATATAAATAAATGCGTCATGCTGCTGTCCAACCTTGCAATGGCCTACCGTTGGTACGCTATTGCAAATATTACAGCAACATACCATGTTGTGATGTGTACATAAGCAAGTTTTTGGTTTTTGTCAGTTGTTTGCCTGTGTGTTCTTAAAAATGAGGTTTTGTGTTGATTTTGTGTGCATACCTGTGACTGTGCGCTTGTGGAGGCATTGTATGTGGGGGGGGGGGGGTGGGTGGGGGAGGGCAGGTGGTGTTTGTGGTATAGTGTGTGTGTGGTGTGTGTGCGTGCGTGTGTGTGTGTGTGTGTGTGTTCGCTTGCACATGTATTTAATGGTGGGGATGGGGGTCTTTCACTCTTATGTTTTAGGGGAGAGGAAGGGGTACAGAGAGAGCAGATGATCAGTATCTTTATTTTCTATATCCAAATGTTTCTCTCTCTCTCTCTCTCTCTCTCTCTCTCTCTCTCTCTCTCTCTCTGCGGTTTTCTTTTTTGCCTTGTTATGACTTACATTATTCAGTGTGGTATTTCACTTGATGAAATTTTGATTAAAAGAAAACCAATGCTTTGTGGAATATGTTTGATGGCATTACTATTGCTGATATTGTGCATTCTTATTTCTGGACTTATTTAGGGCCAGGTACAGTCTTATACTTTATAGAAATATAAGCGTCATGTTTGCTGTCCAATCTTTGCAGTGGCCTGCCTTTGGTACGCTCTTGCAAAGATTTGAGCAACTTACCATGTTGTGAAGAGTACATAAGCAATGAAAAAAAAGTTTTTGTCTATAAGCTTTTAGAAATTAGTTTTTTGTATTGGTTCTGTGTGTGTACATGTGACTATGCGAATCTGTAGGGAGTGTGTGTGTGTGTGTGTGTGTGTGTGTGTGTGTGTGTGTGTGTGTGTGTGCTCGCTAGCGCATGTGTGTTTTGCATGGGGTGGGGGTGGGGGATATATTTCACTCTTCTACATCTCTTGCAAATGCTGTGCTGGTAATGTCCCCTTTTCTCTGCTTCTCTGAGACGGTCTTTACTGGTTCCTTCGATTTCAGTTTTACATTTTCTTCTCATTCTATAGTATCGTCCATTGTTTCACTGCCTTTCTGGTCCATCCAGCTGTCTTCACACTTTTTCATCTTTTCTTCCCTCATGGAAATAATGGTGATGAACAAATCGGACAGAATGGTGTGTGTCCGAGAGAGGTGTGTGCAGGCCGGGTGAGTGTGAAGTTGGTTTGCCAACCGTTTTTATTATTTAGGAGGGGGGGGGGGGGGGGGAGACAGGCAAAGAGAAGACAACTGATCAATATTTTTATTTTCTGCATTGAAATGTGTTGAACTCCTTACTGCCTTTCTCATGACTTCAATATTCTGAATTGTGTTTTACTCGAAAGTTTTTGAAAGCAAAAAACAATGTGCAATTGGGAATGTGCATGATGGGTGGTGTTACTATCATTGACATTTTGTATTCTTATTTCTTGACATCTTTAGAGCCAGATACAGTGTTATATTTTATAGTTTATAAACGTCATGCTGCTGTCCAATCTTTGCAATGGCCTACCTTTGGTACGCTGTTGCAAATATTACAGCAACATACCATATTGTGAAGAGTACATGTGCGCACTTTTTAATTTTTTTTGTCGGTGTGTTTGCCTATGTGTCCTTAGCAATAAAGTTTTAGTTTTTTTTTTGGGATGGGATTGTGAGCATGTGGAGGCTTTTGTCCTCTCTCTCTCTCTTCTTTCTGCATGTGTCGTTTCGTTCATAACTATGCGTGAGTGCACATGAATACGCGCACACACGCACACACATACAAGCTCGCGCGCGTGCGCACGCACGCGCGCACACATATTTTCAATCGAAGCCACTTTAAACGGATCGCCGGGACATCACAATTGCTGCGTTACATCCGGCTTTCGTTACAACAGACGCGCCAGGTTATAGCGAATTTCTGTCTGGTTGCTTCGTTATATCCGTCGTGAAGTGTTTCTCTCTCTCTCTCTCTCTCTCTCTCTCATCTCTCTCTCTCTCTAATCATCCACCCACAACACAACACACGCATGCAGGCACGTACGCGCACACACACACGCACGTGCGCGCGCTACTAACAAGTACAAATGAAGATACAAGCATGTAGATGCAAAGATGAGCGCACACACGCACACGTACGTGTGTGCTCGTATACAATGGCAATAAACAAGCTCGTTTGCTAGGTTGCATGCAGGCGATTCCGAACAGTCCGAGATCCTTTGATCTTACGGGTAACTGCTAGGCAGCTGCTGAGGTTGGCTGAGAGCGATTTCGCAGGTGGCTGACTCAGATGTAGCTGTCTTGAGCTGGAGTTGTTGCCAAAGGTCTTCCAGAGTGTGGTCGGACTGCCGCGGAGCCGCTGATGCGATGACGACTCTGAAGCCTGCTGAGGGTGCTCTGGCTCACATTGAAGTGTCAGGCGACTTCAGGCTGACTTGGCCCAGCTTGCAAACGCCCCACAGCGTTCTCACGTTCTTGCTGAAAGAGTCGCAGCATCTTTGCACTTTGCATTGACGGACTGGTTTTCCTCAGAATGACTCACTGTGTGTATGGTTTGTTTGCCTTCCTTTGAGCAATCCTTCACCAAAACGTGCAGGAATTTGCTTCACTCAGGCGCAAAGCACGACTAAAAAAAAAAAAAAAAAAAAAAAAAAAAAAATGAAACGTTGTCCAAATGACCATTTTGTGCACGTGCAATCCGACTGGCGCTAAATGCGTGAGCACACGTGAAGCACAGTCGTAAACATTGTCCACTGGCTGGTTACATCTACCGGTGCTTTGACATCCACAGTGAAGAAAGCATGCGTTTCTTTTTTTTTTTTTTATTGGACAGTATACTTTGATGAGTATTTTTTTTTTTATTGTACTCATTAGGTCACTCAGTTAACGGAATGGCAGTTATAATGTCTGATATATGATGTTCACATTCCATGAAACAACACAAAAGGATGATTTTTGCCACACTGAACCAAAATAAAAATCCCTCTAATTCTCACATTCTGTGAAACAACAGAAAAGCATGATTCTTGTCGCAATAAAAAAAAACAAAAAACCCCTTACAAACAAACAAAAAAAAAACCCCACAAACAAACACGAAATTCCTCAAATTCTCACGTTCTGTGAAACAACAAACGATTATTGTTGCCACTGCACAAAAAAAAAATCCTTAAATTCCCTCATTCTGTGAAACGTCAGATAGTGATGACTGCTGCCACACTGGACGGAAAACCCCTTCAGATTCTCACATTCTGTGAAAGAACAAAAAAGGATGATTGTTATCACAGCAAACCCCCCCCCCCCCCCCCCCCCCCCCCCAAAAAAAAAAAAAAAAAAATCCTCAAATCCTCTCCCACTCTGTGAAACATCAAACAAGGATGATTGTTGCCACACTGGACGGAAAAAAAAATCCCTCGGATTCTCACATTCTGTGAAACAACAGAAAAGGATGATAGTTGCCACACTGGACAGGACAAATCCGTCACCTGTTACACACTTATAAGGTGGATTGCTGCCACAGCTGGACGGAAAAAAAAAAAACAACAAAAAAAACAAAAACAAAAAAAAAAAAAAAAAACGAAGAAAAAAACTCGGATCTTGTTGCAAAGAGAGGCGACAGCAACAGAAATCTAAAAAATTCTAAAAAAATTATTTCTAAGCTTCTGCCGAAAAACGTCGACGTACGAATCACAGGACAAAACCCCAAACACAACTATGAATAGTGAAGAGAAATATCTCAAAAGGAAAAATAATGTTTATCATCCGCGTAACACAGCAGACCACATGATTACACAATGGCACCCAAGTACATGTACGTGCAGCAGTTCTGTCAAACTTCTCATTTGATTCTCTCCGAGAGGGCAGCCATTTTATCTGAACACATGGACAGATAAGTGACTCTTGGTTCTTTGTACTGTCCTAAACGTTAAATGTGATCTGGTTTTTTTTTTTTTTTTTTTTGCCTGAAGAAGACCCAAGAGATCGAAATGCATTGTGTCTTGTCCTGCGCTTTGTTTGTCAATGTCCTTGGCGGTAACTAATCCCCTCTCTTTCTTTCTAATTTTGCTTTATTCTCCGCCCACAGTCACTGCATTTTGATTCTCTCCGATAGATACTTGAAATGAGTTTTGGCGTGCTGGGGTGTCCTCACCTCCAAAGTTCTGACTCTTAGGCGGCGGCCATAGTGGGCCGTGTTTCTGACGGCCGTGTCCCGCCCGGCCGAAGGATCACTGGCAGCGGCCATAGTAAACCCGTGCGCAAGACGGGCCAGCTGTGGCCGGTACCCGTCCCTTTCAAAATGGCTCGACGAGGCAGAAAAAGTTGTTACTGTGGTGGAGGAAGAGAAGACGAAGTATAGGACGTTTTGCTGTTCACCTAGTAAACAGATTGCAACAGATCCATGGAGAACATCACCATCTGATGCCCCAACTGCGCAAAGACCCTGAGAAAGTTCATCAGTACCTCAGAATGATACCTCGTTCT
>JADBJO010023102.1:0-7500 GCA_016801955.1 Conus betulinus
GATCCAGAGAGTAAAGTATATGGTTTGAAACACACGCTGGGAGAACGATCGGGATATGACCTGTCTGCATTACAGACGCATCATTTCACATGGACGTTTTGACATTTTCTCCCGCCGATTAAACTGTTAAGCTGACTGATGGGGCGAATTAATTTGGGCGTGCCCACCAGCGGCACTGTCCCATGAAAATGGCGGGATCACTCTCGGTATACGC
This sequence comes from Conus betulinus, assembly GCA_016801955.1. Classification (NCBI taxonomy): domain Eukaryota; kingdom Metazoa; phylum Mollusca; class Gastropoda; order Neogastropoda; family Conidae; genus Conus; species Conus betulinus. Next base: position 215 of record JADBJO010023102.1, read on the forward strand.
GGGCTGCAGCACAGATTACCTCCCTTGCAGATTTCAGACCATCATCAAGTCTGCAAACTTTCTCGTGATTCGTGACTATAAAAAATTGATAGTTCACCTGTTATGTGTTACATACGCTCTGTTTATTTTGGATCATTTAGAAGATTCTAACTGTTAGTTCATATCTCCCAAACTATGACACTTAGTGCTATTAGTTCATATCTCCCAAACTATGACACTTACTGCCAGTAGTTCATATCTCCCAAAACTATGACACACTTACTGCTATTTGTTCATATCTCCCAAACTATGACACTTAGTGCTATTAGTTCATATTTCCCCAAACTATGACACTTACTGCCATTAGTTCATATCTCCCAAACTATGACACTTACTGCCATTAGTTCATATCTCTCAAACTATGACACTTAGTGCTATTAGTTCATATCTCCTGAAATATGACACTTACTGCTATTAGTTCATATCTCCCAAACTATGACACTTAATGCTATTAGTTCATACCTCCCAAACTATGACACTTAGTGCTATTAGTTCATATCTCCCAAACTATGACACTTACCACTATTAGTTCATATATTCCAAACTATGATACACTTACTGCTATTTGTTCATATCTCCCAAACTATGGCACACTTACTGCTATTAGTTCATATCTGCTAAACTATGACACTTAGTGCTGTTAGTTCATATCTCCCGAACTATGGCACACTTACTGCTATTAGTTCATATCTCCCAAACTATGACACTTACTGCTATTAGTTCATATCTCCCAAACTATGGCACACTTACCGCTATTAGTTCATATCTCCCAAAGTATGGCACACTTACTGCTATTAGTTCATATTTGCTAAATTATGACACTTAGTGCTGTTAGTTCATATCTCCCAAACTATGGCACACTTACTGCTGTTACTTCATATCTCCCAAACTATGACACTTAAGTGCTCTTAGTTCATATTTCCCAAACTATGACACTTAGTGGTATTAGTTCATATCTCCCCAAAACTATGGCACTTACCGCTATTAGTTCATATCTCCCAAACTATGGCACTTACCGCTATTAGTTCATATCTCCCAAACTATGACACTTACTGCTATCACCTATTCAGCAATTTTCAAAGTACTCTTCCGGACTATTCACACAGTGTTTCAGCCTACTCGGCCATCTTTGCTCTGGGGTAGTCAGAAAACGGGTGTATTCCGCAGCCATGATTTCACTGCTCTGGCACAGTCTAGATTCCTTGAAAACGTTCTTTCAGCAAACCCAGCTTTTGCAGTATTGGAATAGAAACAGATGCAAGAAGGCTGAGATTGTTCAGGGATAGGTCAAAATGTTTCTGCCCGAACCAGAGTTGTGGGCCTTGATTTGAGGTGTCACATTATCCTGAGGTAAGTGAGCGTGTAGCTCCAACGTTTGTTCCCTACTCTGGAATGGTCTGGACAGCTTAAGACATGTCTGCTGGAGTATGGTGTTGGCTGATCATTTTTCTTTCTCTGGCAAAATCTCAACCAGCAGCAGCCCAATGTAATTGAAGGAGATCGTGCAAAACTAAAATCAGAAAATGCATGATGACCCGTGCAAGATCTATCTGACGGATATTTGTGCGGGTCGTCATGTGTACTCCATGCCTCATCTGTCCAGGCTGCTGTTCTCAGTCAGAGCGGATTTTGGAACTCCTGAACATGGATCATCACTCAGGTCTTCTTTTCCCCTTGCAACACAATGCTGATTCATGAAAATTTGGTCTGTGTGTCTCCAAACTCTGTGCGAATGAACACAAATGCACAAAGCCTTCTGTTCGTGACGTCATAAGTTGTCAATCCTTAAAGCTGTTTCAACTACGCTGAGCCATATTGGTGACAAAAACCCCTTTGATTTGAAGCACCTTTCCCTCACTCTGTTCAATTGAAGGATATTAACTATCAGAACGTATTGAATACACCACAAAGAAATGTAGTCACGCTGATGTATGATGAATTGAGGCAGTCCTGGAACTGTGTTGTTCTTGAAGAAGTAAAGGTGATACGACTCGTGGATTGCCGTCTTTAGACGTCTCCTGCCAGTTCAGTCAAGTTGAAATTTCATTCCAATTTCCGCTGTTCTATTGTTTTGCAATGGATGGAATGATTCAACAGACTGAGGTGCAGTGCACACATAAAGAGAAAAAACGGAGAGAAATGATAACAAAAGTATATTTTTCGATGTACTAATGATGCTTCTTTATGAGGGTAACTAATTATTCATACTGTATGGGATACGAGTTATTCTTTTTTTCAATGCATAATAAATGTACATAGCAATATCTCTTGTAATATGCACATTTTCGTTTGCAAGTAATTGTTTTAGTTCAATAGAGTTCACGTTCTGAAATTGTCTGTGCTTCAGTATGTATTTTTTCTCTGAAAGGCATATAAGCATTGCATCTTAATAGAAAGTGGAGTTCGTTCTCAAGTTGGTTACAAAAAGGACATGCTTCTTTGCGTTGCGACCTTAAAAAAGTGTGTGTGTGTGTGTGTGTGTGTGTGTGTGTGTGTGTGTGTGTGTGTGTGTGTGTGTGTGTGTGTGTGTGTGTGTGTGTGTGTGTACTGCAAACCTTCTTAGGTGTATAATGGGCGCCTTGAAAACATTACTAAGTAATCTTAGCAAAGTTCCAAAGTTTTCCACTCCTACCTCCAATATCTTTTTCTCTCACTCTGTTTACGTGCATCTGTCTGTCATTCTATCTCCCATGCTTCCCACCCCCCCCCCCCTTCCCTCCTCTGTTTTTAAATATAATTACAACTGTCTGTCTGTCTGTGTATTTATATATGCATATGCGTATGAATGAATGCATGTATGAATCTATATGTGCATCTCTTTGTGTATGTATGTTTGGATGTATATATATATATATATATATATATATATATATATATATGTATATATACGTGCATGTGTGTGTGTGTGTGTGTGTGTGTGTGTGTGTGTGTGTGTGGTGTGTGTGTGGATGCAATGGACCACAATGTTCTTACCTAATATTTACCAGGAGAATGTATTCCAGCTTCATATGAGATCACCATGCCCTTTGAGAGACGCCCACACGGAGCGAGCAGAAATAAGAGAAAAGAATGAAAAAAAAAAAAGGCTAGCTGAACCAGGTCCATAAAACGCCACGCTGACCCCTCACGTCCATTATGACCTTTGCCGACAAAAGAGGCAGGGGGTTCGCTGGCGGCAAGGAGATGGTCAATGACTCCCAGAAATCGCCCTGGCCACATCGATACCACGGGCTATGGGCTTTGCTGGATAGATCCTCTTCCCCTCCCCCCAGTCCCACTCCTCATTTGTCGAGTCAGAAAAAAGTATGATGATTCCACACTTTAAGAGTGAGGACCGGAAAGAGCTGGAATCTGGCAAGACACTGAAGAGCGCACTGAGATGTGACAAGATGACACACCTACCATGGGAACCTGTGGCAAGGTATTTGAAATGAGCATGAGCATTCGTGCTAAGATTATGAAGGGTGCATTGGGATTTGCAAGCATAGCAAGATAATAAAATGTGGTTAAGGACTTGGACACAACAAAGTGATATGTAGTGCATGCGGACATGATCAGAGTGACATATGTAAAACGTAGAAGGACATAAGACATAGGAGTGGCATGTTAATGACTCTGTACATGGACATAAGTATAACTAATAATATGTAGTGCATTATGACGTCTATGTGGGTAAATAATGAAGGGTGACAAGAACACGAACATGGCAATATAATGAAATGTACAAAGACATGAACATAGCAGACCATGTACAACCACCCTTTGCATTTTTTTTCAGAAGGGTAGGAAGGGAACCACTAGACAACTGTGTCCATAATGCCAATGTGATGTCAAAACAGTGAACAAGGATTCTATGGTCAGTTGTGCTGAATGTGGCTGACAAATCCAGTAGGGTGAGGACACAAAGGTACCTTCACCTACAGCTGACAAGAAAAGGCGTGCTATCGTCAAAAGTGGTCTCAGCTGTCTTAGAACAGAATATCATCTTAAATAGACTAGGAAGGTTGTTCTGAATGAATTATTCGTTTATTTATTTTAATGCCATTATTTCAGTCACTTAGGACAAAAAGCACAAATCTGAAATGAGTTGAGAGTTTGTCAGCTTGTTAGGAACCGAGATTTTTTTTTTTCAAAAGTGGTGTATACAAAAGAAATGGGTAGGAAAATTCCAAAAGAACTGATAGCCATTCGTACAACCAACGAACTATCCGGATTGCATGCATTTTATCCAGACGTCAAAAGTGTTTTCTGATGGTGGGAAGTGACTCAGAGGTTCCCCATAAAAGACACGATCCACATTTAGAGAAGGAGTTGGAGGAAATGTATAGTAAGATTTTCTCTGATCATATAAATGTAGTTTTAGAGAAAAAAACCACAAAATGCTTAGTCAGTTCAACCGGTGGAAATGCAGCAGAAAGGACAGAGGAGTTTTGGCCATGGAAGAGATTGTTGTGGCTCTAGATCTCTGAACGGCTTATTGACACAAACCCTGTGCAAATGAGAATCTTTGATACCATCACTGAGCCTTCCAGACAGCAAAATATTTGCTAAAAACACCAATGAACTCTAAGCCAACAAAACCTCGCGCCTGCTTGCCTAAAAAGTTTTTATGCTTAGCAAGCCAAGTTCGTCAATGGGCCTTCGTCTCATGTGACTGTCAATACCGCCTGCTTCATACCCACAGAACAACACACTTGAACTGGTTGGGAGGGTGGGGCGCTCAAATCACAAAGTACACAAGGTGGGGGATACGGTGCAGTTGAAGTGTTGTCCAGTAGTTGGACTGGGCTGTTACAGCAGCAGACGATGATCGTCCACTCCACTTGGTAGGAAAAGGACGAATACCACCGTCAGTAGTGATCAGACAGGCATCACTGATAAGATCTGTTGGTGTTCACTGGATTGCAGTTCTGCCCTACAGCATTGAACACAACTTTTACCATACCGTGTACGTTTGATGATAAAAACTGCTCTTGAAGCAACTTCAATGGTTCCCGGTCCAATTTCAGTTTTATTACAAGACTGTGGTTCTGGCGTGCAGCCATTTTGATGGGACATAATGTTCTTCTCTCACTCATTTACTTTGTTCTTCCAAGGAAAAACGTCTGAAGACGTGCCAAACGCAAAATGAAGACCATGGGAGGGCGCAGCATGAGTCTCTCTCTCTCTCTCTCTCTCTCTCTCTCTCTCTCTCTCTCACACACACACACACACACACACACACACACACACACACACACACACACACACACAGATTCCTGGTCTTCACCCACACAAACAGGCCTCTCTGCGTCCAGGCCTTCTCCCATTATTACATGGGAAACCACTCGTGAGGAAGAACGGAAAACACACACACAGAAACCGCAATGCGCCTATCAAGTCACGTGACAATGGGCAATGCCAGAAGAAAGTCTGCCATCACCTGATCCATAAAAACCATGCCGACACAGACATTTGGTGCCAGACTGTTCCAGGTCAGCGTGGGACTATTGAGCCCTTCGGCATATTGACCACTGTATGCAGACAGACGTATGCGATATAAAAATCCCAAGAAACTTGTCAGCCATTCACGTGATGAGCGCGTGAAACATGCTCTACATGGCATAGTGGGCCATGCTGTGAAAAATGCTGGACCAACGAACACCACTGAATGGACTCGGGATCCGTGCAGAGTTTTCTCGCAGGCGGCTTCTTGTTGGAACTGCTGCAGAATGGTAGGAGCTGAGATTGACACTGACGGGACGGGAGGCGTGGTTGAAATTCTGTTGAGAAGGCAAAAATCAACAGTGGAATCGAATAAGCTAAAATGTCCAGTAGGCATCTCATTTGCCTGAAAATCAAGCTTCCTAAAAATCAAGCTTCCTAAAAATCAAGCTTCACTGCCTTCAACTTATCTTTAAAGCAATCATCTACAAACAGCAAAAACAAAGGTATGAACATGTCCACACACAAATATAATTCAAAAAAGAAAAAAATGAAGAAAAGAGGAATAGCTGTGATAGTTAGATAAGCAAGCTTAAAGCAACTCTATATGTGGGGAATACTTCGACAAGCATGATGTGAAATATTTGAAAAGCAAAACGAAGCAGAGGGACGAAAGTGGATCACACATTTATTGAAACACGACAATTGCTTGTAATCAAAACGAATGGTCTCTCTTGTTCTAGCTCATCTTGTTAAACAAACGTTTTGTACAATAGTCGATGATCATGAAACCTGTCGGATTTTTAAGTTTTCAGCGAAGACAGTGAAGGCGTGACCATCTGGGTGATTGGAGAGCCTTAACATGGTACGGCCTGTTAGATTCAGTTTTATCAAGCCCATTCAAGAAATGACAAGTTACTACAACACACAACCATTTCATCAGCTGCAGAAAACGGAAGTGGGGATGGATTGGCCAGCCCTCAGAAAGACTCCATCCAGCACCGCAAGACAAGCCCTTGAATAGAAGCCTCAGGGCAAAAGAAGAGTAGGAAGACCAAGACAGACGTGGCGAAGGAGTACCCACGCAGAAGTGAAGGCCGCCAGAATGACGTGGGCCGAGCTGAAGAGGATCTCCCGAAACCGTGTCCGCGGGAAGAGTGTGGTTGCGGCCCTGTGTTCCCCAGGGACTTCAGAGGACTAAACTAAAACAACACAACCATGTCATCAGCTGCACTGTTGACGGTTAGTCAATGATGGGTGAATTGTACTGCTGTGGGTTAGCCAATGATGGTGAAGAAACAGATCCTGTGGAAGAGTTTTGTAATGATTTCAAATATATTCTTTGCACTAAGAAAACATAACTGCCAAATCATCAGCAGGCCCATCTGTCTTATCTTTTCTTTTAAACCAAGATGACAAAATGTGGATGCATTGCTTCTGGGTGTCTTCTCCAGGAACAGTCTTTTTACTTGAAAGTCTTTCAGCGCGAAGGTAAATGATTCAAAGAAGAATACTAATTTCCAGCGAGATTAAAAGACATTGTTTCTGTTTATGGCTTTGGTCAAGTCTTAGCTATACCTCTTATGGCCGTTGGAAATCTGTAGCAATCGATCTGTTGATTTCATATGCTAAGTAACGAACGAACCCATGACTGACTTACTAACAGGACACATTTTAGACAGCCATGGACATGTTCCCCTGCTTGGATCTGTTGGCATTCTTCTGCACCATTATCCTGAACTAGATTTTCACGCAGCAGCATGCACACACACACACACACACACACACACACACACACACACACACACACACACACACACACT
>JADBJO010023102.1:15000-22500 GCA_016801955.1 Conus betulinus
CCACACACAAAACATTGGATGAATATAACCAAAGTCTCCTGCTACTCACAGACCTATAACAGTTTCTTTTCCCAGTTTCCAATCTTCGCGAACTCTAGTCGACTTAAAAAAAAAAACCCAACCAAACAAAGAGAAACTATGCCTGTGCGCCACTCAACAAAAAAGGAGACTATGTAGCCCCTACTCAATCCGTGGGAAAATGACTGGTGAGTGGGGGCCGGAATAGCTCAGTTGGTCGAGCGCCGGACTCGTAATCCAAGGGTTGCGGGTTCGAATCTCCGCCGGGGGCCGTTTTGGTACAGGGGGATTTTTCCCTCGGAGTTAACATTAGTTCTGACTCCATTTCCCAGTTCTTCGAATGAGACTATAAACCGAGGTTCCGTGTGTGAACCCACGCATAACATCTTGCACACACGTCAAATCCCATCACCAACTTTCGGAAGAGAAGGCCAGTCTGGTCGTTGGTATGGATGACTCATTACACATAGCATGCACCTTCCTCGAAGATGGAGTATGGCTGCCTTAATGTCGGGAGGAAAAAAAAAAAAAAAACGGTCATACATACAAAACTCCACTCCCTTTGTAGGGTAGATGGGGGTTAATACTTGCCTGTCCATATAGGGAGTGTCCGCAGGAGTATCAGCCTGCGTACGCAGAAGAAAGAAGAAGGCTGGTGAGCTACCGAACAAAGGCCAGCGTGGCCTTTTTAAAATTTACATTGACAAAAGACACCTTCCACGCTATGAAATAAAGGTATGAGACATGCGTACATTGACAAAAGACACCTTCCACGTCATGAAATAAAGGTATGAGACATGCGTACATTGACAAAAGACACCTTTCACGCTATGAAACAAAGGTATGAGACATGCGTACATTGACAAAAGACACCTTCCACGTTATGAAATAAAGGTATGAGACATGCGTACATTGACAAAAGACACCTTTCACGCTATGAAACAAAGGTATGAGACATGCGTACATTGACAAAAGACACCTTCCACGTTATGAAATAAAGGTATGAGACATGCGTACATTGACAAAAGACACCTTCCACGCTATGAAATAAAGGTATGAGACATGCGTACATTGACAAAAGACACCTTCCACGTTATGAAAATAAAGGTATGAGACATGCGTACATTGACAAAAGACACCTTCCACGCTATGAAATAAAGGTATGAGACATGCGTACATTGACAAACGACACCTTCCACGCTATGAAATAAAGGTATGAGACATGCGTACATTGACAAACGACCACCTTCCACGCTATGAAATAAAGGTATGAGACATGCGTACATTGACAAAAGACACCTTCCACGTTATGAAATAAAGGTATGAGACATGCGTACATTGACAAAAGACACCTTCCACGCTATGAAATAAAGGTATGAGACATGCGTACATTGACAAACGACACCTTCCACGCTATGAAATAAAGGTATGAGACATGCACCCTTGCTCAAGCCTCGCTCTTGTATGGCGCCGTCGACCACACTTCTTTTCCTGGAATTCAGTTCCTGATATGGCCCTTTGCGGTCGGCTGGGCTCTAAGCAACATTACCTTAGCTTACCTCCTAATCCTACAGCTAGCAAACCTACCATCACCCTGTGCTATCCGTTCACTGCTCAGCATTGTGTGCATGCGGCATGGTTCACATGAACAGGAGAGTCCAGGCGCTAGGTTCTAAGACCTGCCTTTTATTTGCGATGCCCTGCGAAAGCCATCCATGTTTTTCCCTCGAAACGCTTCCATTAATAACAGAGGGAAACCACCCGGAACTTGAGCTAAGCTCTCACACACACACACACACACACACACACACACACACACACACACACACACACACACACACACACACACACACACACACACACACACACACACACACACACACACACACACACACACACCACACACACACACACACACACACACACACACACACACACACACACACCACACACACACACACACACACACACACACACACACACACACACACACACACACACACACACACAGGCACTTTGTAACATTTCAGCAGAATGTACTGTACTCTTAGGTCATACAGACCTTGGCAAGATAAAACGAAATGTGTACCTCACTTTCCTCCAGTTTTAGACAAAGTGGACACATTCATTAACTTTCACTGTGTGTGCTCTATAGCGAATACGATGCACCGCGATTTCAGAAATGCCAAGTCTAAACCTTGTCAGTATGTATCTTAAATACCTGTCTAAATTGATCAACAATTGTGTTTTAAACGAGAGAGAGAGAGAGAGAGAGAGAGAGAGAGAGAGAGAGAGAGAGAGAGAGAGAGAGAGAGAGAGAGAACCCTGTGTGTGATAATTTAACAACAGCTAACCTGTAATAGCGTGACCATGGTGCCCCCCCCCCCCCCCCCCCCCTCCCTATATGAATTAATCACCTCCTGTGCCTGTTGACAGTCAACATCCTAGCTTGTCTGGCATCAACAGGCAATGAAAAGAGAACATGAGTAATAAAACAGAACGGGAAGACAAAAGGTTGGGAGAGAGAGAGAGAGAGAGAGAGAGAGAGAGAGAGAGAGAGAGAGAGAGAGAGAGAGAGAGAATGTGACTGTCCTTTCTCCTTTCCCTTACATTCCCTCTCTGTATCTATCTATCTATCTATCTATCTATCTATCTATCTATCTATCTATCTATCTATCTATCTATCTCTGTCTGTAAATGTCTGTCTTGATATATGTATGTTATTTTATAATAGGTGCACAAACACATAAATTAATAGATAAATAGATACACGTCTCTCTCTCTCTCTCTCTCTCTCTCTCTCTCTCTCTCTCTCTCTCTCTCGTTTCTGTCTATTTGTCTATCTCCTTCTTTTCTCACTCTCTGTCTGTCTCTATCCGTCTGTCTGTCTGCTGCTTCTCTCTCTCTCTCTCTCTCTCTCTCTCTCTCTCTCTCTCTCTCTCTGTACGTGCCTGATGGTGTATGTATCTTGATATCTGTGCTCAGGTATGCAGACACAGTTCAGTACTATAGACACCAGCAGGTATGCAGACACAGTTCAGTGCTATAGACACCAGCAGGTATGCAGACACAGTTCAGTGCTATAGGACACCAGCAGGTATGCAGACACAGTTCAGTGCTATAGACACCAGCAGGTATGCAGACACAGTTCAGTGCTATAGACACCAGCAGGTATGCAGACAGTTCAGTGCTATAGACACCAGCAGGTATGCAGACACAGTTCAGTGCTAATAGACACCAGCAGGTATGCAGACACAGTTCAGTGCTATAGACACCAGCAGGTATGCAGACACAGTTCAGTGCTATAGACACCAGCAGGTATGCAGACACAGTTCAGTGCTATAGACACCAGCAGTTAATCAGTGAGGAAGCAATCAGCGATGCACATAATCATGCGCGCCAGCGGCTTCTCTGATACAAGTGTCGTGGCTGTGTGATGACACTGGCGCATTCTGGGTCCACACACCCAGAAACACAATTTTGTGTACATGGGCGCGCACACGCGCGCGCGCGCGTGAACACACACACACACACGCACAGAGAGAGAGAGAGAGAGAGAGAGAGAGAGAGAGAGAGAGAGAGAGAGAGAGAGAGAGAGAGAGAGATGGTTTAATGTTCAAAAGTCATTAGACTCTTAACATTTCCGTTAAATGCAAATATCATACAATCAAAATACATCACGCATGGACTCTGTAAATAACACACAAATTCTATTTTCTGAGAGTGAAACACACGGCAAGGCTGTGAACTGAACTCAAGAGAATTAAACTCAGCTACGCCTTCGCAACACCTTCCCACTATCCCAGCCCCCCTCTACCCCGATCTCCTAACAACAGAATCACCTATGCGTATTACTCTCCCCCCCCCCCCCCCTTTTTCATCCTTACCCTTTCCCCTGCGCCCCCCCCCCCCCCCCCACCCCGCCCCTGTTCTTTGCTGATACACTACATTTCGATTTCGGCCAACGGCCCACAACTTACATTGACATTGCACTATTTTCAAAACAGGCTTGACAGTACTAATTCAATTCATAATTTCAGTCAGTATTTCACGCTTTTTAATGGCATGATGCACAAACTGAGCCACATTTTGCACAGATATGACATCAGTAACATTTCATTAAGTCACCAAATAATTCTTCATTAATTCAGTTTGTGCCAAAATATTTCAGTCGTAGTTCTTTGTAGCATGGACAGTTACAAACAAAGCGAATTTCATTTTCTATCTCAGTTCTGCAAAAAGTACACAATACATCTGTGGTACTATTTTGAGTATATCGAGAAACGTTTGCATTCAATGGGAGGGTACCTATTCTCAATTTAGCGATAGTATCTCTAAAATGTTTAATTCGCATATTATCAACATATGGTTCGCTAAGGAAATTTGACTTAAATGAAGAATACAGAGAAAATCTCTCTCTCTCTCTCTCTCTCTCTCTCTCTCTCTCTCTCTCTCTCTCTCTCTGTGTCTCTCTCTGTCTGTCTGTCTGTCTGTCTGTCTCTCTCTCTCTCTCTCTCTCTCTCTCGAGAGAGAGAGAGAGAGAGACAGACAGACAGACACACACACACACACACACACACACACACACACACACACACACACACACACACACACACACTGATGCCGATAAAGGCACATAAAAACAGGGAAACTTGGACTAGCATACTTAGACGTATCAACACACACACACACACACACACACACGCACGCACGCACGCACATACACACACACACGCGCGGGCGCGCGCACACACACACACACACATTCTCTTTCCCTCTCTCGTATAGACATACACACGTAGAGACAACAAAAGTTGTACACAGACATAGACACGCATGCACTCACATATAGACATCGACACAGGACACAGACACACAGACAGTCAGACACACACACACACGCATCAAAACAATCCTCTCTCTCATATATCTCTTGTCTATATCTTTTTCATTTCACTTCCACTCTGTTTTCCCTCTTCAACCATCTCTCTCCATTGCCCAACTCTGTCTGTCTGTCTGTCTGTCTCTCTCTCTCTGCATCTCTCGTCCCTCCTCTCTCTCAAACACAGACACGATCTCATTTACTGTAACCTTTCCGTGCAAACTACCACCGCCACCACCACCGCCACCACTACACCACCACCACCGCCACCATCAACCCAAACACATGCACTTACAATAATGCTCTACTTAGACTTCTTTCTCTCCCGTTCCCACTCTCGCGCTCTCTCCTCTCTCCCAACACCATCACAACCGCTGCCCCCATCACCCCAGTTTTCTCGATAATTTCTTGCCCACTTGCCAAACCACAGTCTGTCACCATTTCTTCCCGTCCCACATCGCCTACACAGCCTAATCGAAGAGAGAATCGAGGAGAGAAGAGAGCGAGGAGAGCGAGAGAGAGAAGAGGAGAGATGGAGAGGAGAGAGGGATCGCTTAGAAGCAATCCATTTTCGGCTGGAATATAATTTTTGGTATGTATGTGTCCGCGTGAGAGAGTGGCAGAGCAACTGAAAACATGTCACAGTAGGTCCTGGATCTGGGTGATCAATTTGTCAGAGGGCGGTGTCAGTTTAACTTCCCAAGTCACCGTGTTCTTAAGACACCGGTTCTACCCTCCTCTGTGTTTCTGGACCACAGGGTTTGTTGATATACCTGTGTTTCTTTGTTTCTTTATTGACACATTTCTTTCTTTCTTCCCCATCCCCCTCAACATCAGGCGGCAGGAAGTCATCTCCAACGAACAACTGTGCGACAGGAGACAAGTCCCAATTGTAACTGAGAATAAAAGAAACGGAAATGGGTCGGCCCACACGCTACGGAAGCCTGTATCCAACGTAACCAGGCAGGCTCTGGATTGGAATCCACAGGGAAAGCGGAAAGTGGGTCGACCAAAACAGATTTGGCGCAGGCCAGCGTCGACGCCCGGGGGAGCGTCGACGCTGAGGTGAAGGCCACCGGAATGACGTGGGCCGAGCCAAGGAGGACCTGCCAGAATCGTGTGCGTTGCAGGAGTGTCGTCGCGGCCTATGTTCCTCAAGGAATCAAGAGGCATAAGTCAAGTCCCCCCCCCCCCCCCCCTCCTCCTCCTGTACAACTTCTCCTTTCCATCTGAGTCTCTGAGGCACCACTAAAACAAACAAACAAGCAAACAAACAAAGAAACAAAAACAAACAAAAACACTTGAAAGCGCCTCAATTCTTTGAATGTCAATGACGAGTGCGACCGTCAGTAAGAAGGTTGTAACATGGGAGTGGTATGGGGCAGATAGATCCAGTGAGCAGTCATCACTATTGATTTTGAAAGGCTGTAAAATGGAGTGGTATGGTGCAGATAGATCCAGTGAGTATGGTGCAGATAGATCCAGTGAGTATGGTGCAGATAAATCCAGTGAGTATGGTGCAGATAGATCCAGTGAGCAGTCATCACTATTGGTTTAAAAGGCTATAACATGGAGTGGTATGGTGCAGATAGATCCAGTGAGCATGGTGCAGATAGATCCAGTGAGCATGGGCAGATAGATCCAGTGAGTATGGTTGCAGATAGAGCCAGCGAGCATGGTGCAGACAGATCCAGTGAGTATGGTGCAGATAGATCCAGTGAGCACGGTGCAGACAGATCCAGTGAGCATAAGTGCAGATAGATCCAGTAAGCAGTTATCTACAGGTTTTGTCCTCGTTGCTAACACAGCAGGTGAAGTTGACTCAGGTGAAGAAGTGGCCGCTAACGGCAACGCCTTACACTCGCTGTCCAGTGTGTACGCTGTCAACAAGGTTCAGCAGTTCAAGTGTTCACGAGCGTATTACTGAAGAAAAACACAAAGAGAGTGCACCAGTTCCCAGTGGAGAGCCAAGCTTACTTGATAACGTGGAGCGGATCCTAGATTCGCCTTTGTTTTTCTTCCTCGGGAAGAAGTAGCAGATAGTGAGAGAGAGAGAGAGAGAGAGAGAGAGAGAGAGAGATTCGGATTCGGATGATTTATTCACATAGGCCATAGGGCCCCTTATGAAGGGGTATGAAGATAGTACATTGGAAACAAATCTATGCGACATGTAACAAAATAGTACATTGGAAACAAATCTAGCGACATGTAACAAAGTATATCAAATTAAGACAAATCATTTGTAACTTTTAAGAGGTAGCAATTTCTCTCATTTTAAAATGCCTTATACAAAAATAACGAAAATTTTTAACATCTATTGTTGAGGTTGACGACATCAATAGGGTCAATCTAAATAGTGAAGGCTGTCTATAGAATTTCGGCTTAATAAATTCATTCTAATGTCCATGAGGGCTGGACAACAAAGAACAAAATGCATCTCATTTTCTGTGACACTTTACAGAGACGACAAAGCATATCATTGTCATCAACATCGGTTTTGTATCTAAATTTATGGACTGCTAAATCCGATATTCCAAGTCTAAATTTTGCCATTATGTATTTAAAGTGTCTATCCATTTCTAAAGTTATATAAGGTTTCA
>JADBJO010023103.1:0-26980 GCA_016801955.1 Conus betulinus
TCTTCCACAAACAACATGGGGTCACAGCATAAATTAGTCATCATGAGGGGGAGGCGGGGGGGGGGGGGGGGGGGTAAGCAGGGATGATGGTGGGCATGTCTCACAGAGAGCCCTATACAATCAAGACAAAGTTCATCATAACCACTAACACACTGCTGTCAAACTAAAAAAAAAAAAAAAAGACAAAAATAAAACCACACACTCAAAAATTAAAAAACAAAAAAAAGGGGGGGGGGGGGGGGTAAGAAACACAGAAAAAAAAAAGAGTGGGGGTAAGGGTGGGAAGAAGAGTGTGGGTACCTTCTTCCATCAGCCAACCTTCTGTTCCCCATACATTCCTTCCTCACCTGAATCTGATACATGGCATCCATCCACATGTACCCCTTTCCTTACTGAATTCAGTCCAGCTCGCGACACATTCCACAGCTGTCTTCAACGCACAGCCAAAAGCATAACAACAAGAGAAAAGAAAAGAAACAAAACAAAAAAAGGTCAAAAAAAAAGATAAAACTAAAGTTAAGAACACAGAGAAAGTGACAGACAATAAGGGACAAAAAACAAAAACAAAAAAAAAAAACCACGACAAATTCCATTCTCAGGTTATTCACATCAAAGGTAGAAAAAGAAATCTGCACAAGAAAAACTTAAGTCCATGCTTTTCTTTTGCTTGCTTACTGACTGACTTTGCCAAAACAAAACTTTGTGTAAAAATATGATATATAAGAGAGAGAGAGAGAGAGAGAGAGGGGTAGGCAGTTGGAAGGTGACGTTTCCAACTCTTAACTCCTATAAATTTCCTATTCTCCAACACTGTTGGACTCTGCTACAGATTTGCCTTCTTTCCGATCAGGAGAATGCTTGGCTCAATCTGCTGTCACTTACATAATTTGAAAGGGAAAAAAAAAAAAACAAAAACAAAAAAGACTCCCCTCCCCCTCCCCCCCCCCCCCAAAAAAAAAAAGACACCCATGTTGAGGTGAAATGCAGATTAAGAATCCAAATCCTCAAATGCATAGATCTAAGCTCTTTTGTGACACAGCTCAGCTTTGTTGCAGTGGAAAAGCTCCCATCTGGACCTGGAGGGGGTTAGATGGATGGTTGGGGGGGGGGGGGGGGTATTATTAAATATTCCTGCTGTTCTGTATAATACCAGGGTTTTTTTTTCTCTCGCTCTAGACATTTTTACAGACAAGAGGAGAAAGGGGGAAAAAAATCCCAGAGTCATTGCCAAAAAAGAAAAAAAAAATTAAAAAAAAAAAAATAATAAAAGTGAGGAACAAAAGAGGGAGGTGAAACAGAAACTTGCTGATGACTAAACAGGAGGTACATGGTTGGTTTTTGAGAGTTGTCCTGAGGTCTGAGGTATTTCATACCAAGCACTCTTCTACACACACACACACACACACACACACACACAGGTACACATACACAAACATGTACACACATACCCACACAGATATGAATGTCAAATTACCACTACTAATAAATCAACATGTTAAAAAAAAAAAAAAGTTTGGATGAAAGCTACACATATGAATAATACTAAAAATCCTAAATAACATAAAAAGTTAATTCACTTTAATAAGTTAACTAGTCAATAAACAACAAAAAAAAAAAAAAAAAAGGGGGGGGGCAGGAGGAAATGCATACACTGAAATGGAGATTTAAAGAAATTCAAAAAAGTATAAGGACATTGCATTTAAAATAAGCACTTCAAAAACACACTTCTATGGTAAGGAACTTGAATTCAGTTACACCCAAGATCCATTCGCTCAACAATACTTGTGGGCATCTTCCTCACAGAATCAGCCACATGGGGGGGGGGGGGGGGGGGGGGAAGTACCCTTAAAATTTATAAAAAAAAAAAAAAAAAAAAAAAAAAAAAAAAAAAAAAAAACCCATTCATTGTATCAAAGGTTGGTTGGTGGTGTGGTGAACTGGGAGAAAGGTCAACCCGCCGCAAAACACCCCCTCCACCCCCCCAACAACTCTTCTCTCTCGGCCCCCACCCCCCTCCTCCCCCCCCCCAACCTCTCCCCCTCCCCCCCAACCTAACAGTTACATCCAAGTTGTGGGCTGCATGCTGGGAAACCGCCGGGTGGGCCAGAAACCTCCCACCCCTGTGGCACCCTCAGCATCCCTGAGATATTGTGTCACCGGGTTCGCTACAGTTTTGTCCCAATATCTCAGGCTCTACAAGTGCCCTCTCCTCCGCCCATCTCTTGCGTCAACCCGCCGCCTCGCCCCCACCCCTCCCACCCCAAGCACCCTTCCCCCCCCTCCCCGCCCCTTCCCTTCTCCCTCTTTCTGCCTCCTCCCCCCTCACTTCCTTCCCCCCCTCTCCCATTTCGCCTGCCTCCGCACAACCTTCACATACACACACATACCGGCATGCACACACACACACACACACACACACACACACACACATACACAGGGTGACATGGCCAATACAGAAAGCCGATCTACAACTGAAAAAGATTCAAGCCATATGGGCGTGATGCAGTGGAGGTACAGATAAAAAGAAGGGAAAAAAAGAGGTAGCAAATACAGACACGACAGGTACACTGTGTCTTGACATCCCTTTTCCAAATGATTCTCAACATCATCATCAGATCTACAAAGACTGGGCATGCAAAAAATACATTGAGTACATGTACGACGAATCAGCGTCTCTCCAGTTAATTAACAAGGGGGGGAGGGGGGGGGGGAAGAAAAATGACAAACAAGAGATGGGGGTTGGGAGGTCAGGGGGGAGAGGGGAACCACTGACATACAACCTTTATCACGCACAGACCCCTGTCAAGATGGCCTGCATGTGCGTGACAACGTGAAGAGCCACACACCAGCCCTTGCCCACTGTTGTGCTGCTGCTGTGCATGTCTAACGATCAGCGTAGGGTGCCATCAATCTCCTGACCCTTCTGCACTAACCCCCCCACATCACCTTCAGCCATCAATCATAGGCTGCCCCCTCCACAACCATGTTCATCTCCCTCACCATGCTGTGGACCCCCCTTCTTCTTGCAGCAAGCCCAGGTGGTTTCGTAACATCACCTTTCTTACGTCGTCACAACATACTGATCGTATGACCCATCTCCATCAGCAGGATTTCAAGGGCTCTGCCCCCCCCCCCCCCCCAAACGCTTTTCTGCAAAGGATTCACCGAGTCTGTCTAACCCACCCTGCCCTAAATCGACACCAACTCTGCACGTAAACTGTTTTCAAAGTAACCCCACCCCCTTCTCCCCATGGTCGTTGCTAAATCTCCATCAGATCAGGTTCTTAAGCCCTCCCCCAGAACTATGAGCCTGAGAGCTTCACCTGAATCTGGCCTAATCAGACCTTCACCGGAAGTGTTGAACCTGGCCCTGAGTAACAAAACTGGCGCTCCATGTCTCTCTGATCAGGTCTCTAGGCCCAAGAGCACTCCCAGCCTGGGAGGACTCGACTGGGTGTATCTGCCTTACCCCCCCCCCCACCCCCAATTCTAGGCCAGTTCCTTCTGGCTGCCCCCTCGGTCAGTGCTGCCCCCTGTGATCACCCATGCCACCGTAACACAGGAGAGGGCGATGGCAGCGACCCACAGACCAACACCGGCGGCTCTCAAGGGGGAAGCAGCCACGCCCAGGGAGTTTAGCTGTCTTCAAAGTTGATTCAACATCAATCATCAACATGTGGAAACCAACAGTAACCATGGGGTGACCAAGACGCACAACACAAAACTGAATGAAAACGGATGTGGAAGAAGAAGAATACAATAAAGAAGGGAAGGTGGGGGGGGGGGGGGGGGGGGGGGAGGGGGGGGGGGGGGGAAGTGACCATGGTGATTAATTAATTACATGCACATACAGGTGGCACCACGTCCGCGCCTGAGGTAGTCTGACAAGTAGTGGGGTCAAGGTCCTGCCTTCACCTTCATGGAGTTCAAGGTCACAAGCAGTCATCCTGACCTCACACCCGTGGCAAAAAAAAAAAAAAAAAAAAAAAGAAAAAAAAAAAAGAGAAAAAAAGAGAAAAAAAAGACAAAGAGAGAGAAAGGAGTCCAATATTCATTAGAAGACGTGTGCACAATGAACAATGTATGGTATACACAATGAAACAAGACAGAAAGACACTCCCACCCCTCACCATCCCCCTCCCCACAGATGCATGCCTAAAGATACAGTCTGGACGATGACAATGAAAACACACACACACACACAAAAGGTCAGTCCAAAACATCATCATGCTCATTCAGCGGTCAGGGGGAAAATACTTACACACTTAAGACACTCAGACTGCTTGTAAAGACAGGCCTACCAACCAGCTGCGCCCCCCCCCCCCCCCCCCCCATGCAAAAATATCCCCCCCACACCCCTTGTTCCCACAAGACACGCAGACAAAAAAGACAAATACCACATAAGGAACAGAGAAGAAGAGCAGATTACTCTGCAAGAAACAAAATGGACCCCCTCCCCATTCATAGGGTGGGGGTGAGAGAAGGGAACCTGAACAAGTAGAACGGAATATCCCATGCCAAGTTGCGTTTTTACACTTCTTGTTAAGGTTTCCTTTTTTTTTTTTTTTTTTTTCTGCTTTAATTCAAAAACAAAAAAAACCCTTTATTCAGAGGTGGTGCATATTGCTGCCTACTCTCCTTCCGCCAGAGAGACATTTTTTTTCTCTTTATTTTCTCCCCCCCCCTTTTTTTTTTTTTTTTCTCTCAATGGTCTGTACAGAACAAACAGCAGCCAGACTGGTTGTGAGTCTCTCACAGACAGCAGGTGAGTTAACGAGAGCAAAACACAGAGAGAGGGAGGGGGGAGGGGAGGGGATGGAGCAAGGGTGACCCAAGAAACAGCATGAAATTTTTTTTAAAAACCTGAAAAATGACAGGGGGACTATCCCCCTCCCCGCCACCCTTCCCCCCCACCCACCTCAAATCTTAATCAATATCTGCTCCCTACCATAACTGACCTGAAGACCAACCCAGAGACTGCGCTGTAAGCAAAGAAACAAAGATTGAATGAGATGAGGGTGTAGAGGACGAGAGGGGAGGAGAGGTGGGACAGAGAGGGTGTGCCACTGTGTTTGAAATACACAGAGAATCAATGAACAAACAAGCAAACAAAACAGTTCTATTGACTTATGAGCCTCATGAAAACTAAAGAATGGGGAAGGTGGGTATGGGAACACATGGATGTATTGGGGGGTGGGGTGGGGGTAAACAACAAAAGAAAAAAATATTTGAAAAAGAAAACAACACAGCTTAAAACGACTTAAAAGAGAGAGAGAGAGGGAGAGAGAGTCAACGTGGACAGAACCTTAATGTCTCGGTACAGATGTTTGCACACCGTGTTTTGGATGGCCATTCATTTTTTCACCAACAACTCGGTCCACCATGAAGCCGCAATTATGGCTGCCCTTGGATGACAACTGGTCCCCATTTCCTCTTGAATCCATCCACTTTACAGATTGACAGACAAGACAGACATGACCTTTTTACAGTGTGCTGGAATTAAATACCAGATAAATCTTGTCCTATCAGGGGCTTCATAGGATTTACAAGTGACGCTGACCACAGCCTCTTCAAGTTACAGGATGACATTTATCAATGAAGCACAACACAACAATTTCAGTCTAGTCTATCCATAATTTTTTTTCTTTTTTTTCATTCAGCAGGAATCACAACAGAAATGCTAAATTAAAGAAAAGAAAACAAACAACAAACAAAAAATAATGAAGCTGACAACAGAGTCTCTAAGGTGGACAGTGCAGTCTTCGGTTTATCAAAGAAAATGATCTCTAAGAAAGAAAAGAGATGGGTTAATGAAACAACACATCCTATACACAGACACATTCTCCTCCTTTTCTTGTACTATAAGACTCATTCACGAAAGTGATGACATTGATATGAATGATGTTTCTAGTGAAGACAAGAATCATGCTGTCTTCTGCTAGTACCCACTATACAGTAACAGCAGCAGAAAAGGTTTTCAACAATGGCAGAAGTAACAATGAGCAGCAGAAAACATCCCACAGGGTTCACTGAATCCACTCTCACTGACAATTCTGTCCAGATTTGAAGTTTTCACTGTCATTTTACAACCCCCTCCCCATTCAAGCAATGGGATGAACTACTGTGAGGAAGCTGTTGGGATATTTTTCTTTTGGAAATCAAGTTATAGTCTGAAAGTGACGAAAAAAAAAAACAATGTTAGTTCTTTTCTCATGGCCAAAAAGTACAAGGCTGAAGATCTAGAGCCGAAGGCCAATGGGGGCAACCAACTAATTGAGAGCAGCAAAGAAAAAAACTTTCTGAACAAAAAAAGAAAGTTTTCTGAAAGGTAAAATGAAAACACATTACACCCATTTGTTTCACCTGTAGTGTACTGAAATAGAATTGTCCCCAGAATGGTACTGATGGAAACACAATGCTTTGAGATGGGTCTGTCAAGGTGGAGGAGACTGGGTCATGAACACAAACCCAGAAAGACGGGTTCTCCTCCTCTTCTTTCTCCGTGGCCCATCCCATCTTCTTTTCCCCTAATCATAACGACACTTTGATTAACATTTCCCTTATAACCTGACAGCAATGGTGATAATCTCTACAGTGGGGGAGCAATCAAATCAACAACAATACCTAACAACAACAACACCACCACCACCAGACAGCACCACAACCAGCTGCTGAAAGCAAGCAATGAACACTTTGATTTTACCCAAGCTGGTGATGATTCCCAACACGCTCCAGAGGGCCATCAGACACAACTGTCACAACAGCAACAGGCCAGTTAGCATGACCTTACTGTGCTCAGCCGCCCTAGCAGAGCCAAACACCTGTTGAGTGGAAGTAAGCCACTAACTGTTCTGAAAAGAAAGGGAATAACTACGCCACTAACTGTGTGCTCAGCTGCCCTAGCAGAGCCAAACACCTGTTGAGTGGAAGTAGGCCACTAACTGTTCTGAAAAGAAAGGGAATAACTATGCCATAATCTGTGTGTTCAGCCACCCTAGCAGAGCCAAACGCCTGTTGAGTGGAAGTAGGCCACTAACTGTTCTGAAAATAAAGGGAATAACTACACTACTATCTGTGTGTTCAGCTGCCCTAGCAGAGCCAAACGCCTGTTGAGTGGAAGTAGGCCACCAACGGTTCTGAAATAAAGGGAATAACTATGCCATTATCTGTTCTTCAATAAAAGGTGGAAAAATGTATAATCAGTACGTAAGTGGCACAGACGGCACGGGAAGGTAGAAGAGGGAGGAGAGGGGGGGATGGGGAGAGGGGCAGAGTGAAGGCCGATTGGAAAAGAGAGAGTACCCCTCCCCTAAAAAAAACAAAACAAAAATCCCAGCACAAAAAGAAAACAAACAGGTTCGACAGTCTAAGAGCTCCACCACCCCCCCCCCCCTCCCCCTTCTTTTCCCAACCCTTTCAAAGCACAATGACCCCTATGTTTCTGAGTAACACTCCTTCATGGAAGACTGACAGAGAATGGAAGCTTTGTGCGTAAAACACTTCACTATGCGAGTTGACTGCATAACTGGTTAATAGTGTTGGGGGCTTGGTGTCCTGAGACGTCAAACACCATCCGACTCCAGCATCCTACAGCCCATTAAGAAGAAAACCTCTACAGGAACAAACCAGAGTCCATTTTAACCATTCATGGGAAAATACCGGTTTGAGTCTTCTGCCATTCACACAAATGTTCAGCACTCATGTACGGTGGGAATCTCAAAAACATGAACGAGACAAAAATGAGTTAACGGCAAGATTTTCCTTCTTATCTATACATGCTGACGCTGAGGTATCAATTTCGACATCATCAGACTAAATCTGTTCTAAAAAAAAAAAAAAAAAAAAAGACTCTTACAAACAACGTCTGTTGCCGCAGATGCTAGAGCCAGCAAGTGACCATTTTCTTTAGCAGAGCCGGGACCTAATGGTTTTGATTAGATCCAGAATACATTCTGAACAAGGTCTCCAACCTTTGTGCAATATATCACTGAGAAAAAAAAAAACACGGGGGGGGGGGGGGGCATGATAACGGAAGTCAAGAACTTTATCACAAATCCTAAACATGCTGGTTTGACCCTTTCGGTTCTGAATGAAACAAGTCTACAACAGTGACCTTCATATGGATACTGGATACAGAAAAAGGTGTGTATATATATATATATATATCACTTAAATACCACTAATATGCCTGGTAAAATTTTTAAAGTCCTCAACCCCTTGGGAAGCAACATCTGTTAAAAAACAAGGTATTAAGATTCCTTTAATACCTTGTTTTTAACAAATATATATATATATATATATATATAAAAGATCTTGCGTTTTCTGTTTCTGCTTGGTGCTGGGGTCAGCCCTCTGTGCGTCTCACAGGAACAACGGCAGCTCTTTCAGAAGAAACCCAATCCCTGGAAAATTCTGTCCTAACGTTTCCTCTTGTCACTCACTCTCTCCATTCCACATTCTTTTTGTTTTTTTTGTGTTTTTTTTTTGGTTGTCATCCGCCATCTTTCTGTCATTGAGGCACACTCACCTGCCTTTTTTTTTTTGTTTTTTTGTTTTTTTTTTTTGAGAAATTGTTCACACCATTTTTGCTCTTGATGACTTCACAGACTAGTGCTCCTCTGACAACTTAGGAGCGAAACTACACTCCTGACCTGAGTGGATCTTCGCTGTCAATTCTTCAGGTGTCTATTTGCCTGGATGATCTTTTTAGAAGAAAAACATTTTTTGTTGCTTTCAAGCGTTTTTCATCAACTATCCATTCATTTTTTGAGGGAAAAAAAGGAGGGGGGGGGGGGGGGGGGGGGGATACAGACCTGATGGGCACACTAACTTTCTCAGCCTGAAGGACACTGACTGACTATACCATGGGTCCAAGGTACAGGAGTTAGCAGTGGTTTACTTCTGACTTTTTGCAGGACAGTGTTTCTTTCCACCAGCTGTGACGGCCCTGGAAAGGCCCCGTGTGTGGTCCACAGTGCTACAGTAATAGTAGTAACAAGAGCAACAAGAACAATATTAGTAACAAGATTAACAACCATAACACTAATATATATTAATGATAATCAATGCATGCAGATACATTTCCCATATTTTTGGCCAAACTGTACCTTGCTTTGCAATCATGGTACTGAAAGTTCAAGCTTTGTTCCCTCTTCTCATAGAGTTCAATTCTTGAGTTTCTTGCTGTCAGCTCAGTAACAAGTGTGATTTTCTTTACATATTTATTTATTTGCTTGTAGGTGTGTACAAAGAAACCAGGCATAATGCAGTAGGAGGCAACATAAAGATATATACATACAAAAGAGAGAGAGAGAGAGAGAGAGAGAGAGAGAAGGAGGAAGGGGGAAGTTACTAAGGTGGGAAAATTGATGTTCAGGAAGGAAGGGTGCGTCCACTGAAGGACCCAGCGTCCATGAGTATGCCTGAGTGAATGCCAGCACAAACTACTAACCCCATGTTTAGGGCTGGGACTAAGGACACAGGACAGGGGCCCCATCCACATGCACACCATCACCCAACTTTCACTGAGAACACAGGACAGGGGCCCCATCCACATGCACACCATCACCCAACTTTCACTGAGAACACAGGACAGGGGCCCCATCCACATGCACACCATCACCCAACTTTCACTGAGAACACAGGACAGGGGCCCAATCCACATGCACCCCATCACCCAACTTTCACTGAGAACACAGGACAGGGGCCCAATCCACATGCACCCCATCACCCAACTTTCACTGAGAACACAGGACAGGGGCCCAATCCACATGCACACCATCACCCAACTTACACTGAGAACACAGGACAGGGGGCCCAATCCACATGCACCCCATCACCCAACTTTCACCCAGGACACAGGACAGGGCCCCAATCCACATGCACACCATCACCCAACTTTCACTGAGGACACAGGACAGGGGCCCAATCCACATGCACACCATCACCCAACTTTCACTGAGGACACAGGACAGGGGCCCAATCCACATGCACACCATCACCCAACTTTCACCCAGGACACAGGACAGGGGCCCAATCCACATGCACCCCATCATCCAACTTTCACTGAGGACACAGGACAGGGGCCCAATCCACATGCACACCATCATCCAACCTTCACTGAGAACACAGGACAGGGGCCCAATCCACATGCACACCATCACCCAACTTTCACTGAGGAGACAGGACAGGGGCCCAATCCACATGCACACCATCACCCAACTTTCACTGAGGAGACAGGACAGGGGCCCAATCTACATGCACACACCATCACCCAACTTACACTGAGACACAGGACAGGGGCCCAATCCACATGCACACCATCACCCAACTTTCACTGAGGAGACAGGACAGGGGCCCAATCCACATGCACACCATCACCCAACTTTCACTGAGAACACAGGACAGGGCCCAATCCACATGCACCCCATCACCCAACTTTCACTGAGGAGACAGGACAGGGGCCCAATCCACATGCACCCCATCACCCAACTTTCACTGAGAACACAGGACAGGGGCCCAATCCACATGCACACCATCACCCAACTTTCACTGAGAACACAGGACAGGGGCCCAATCCACATGCACACCATCATCCAACTTTCACTGAGAACACAGGACAGGGGCCCAATCCACATGCACACCATCATCCAACTTTCACTGAGAACACAGGACAGGGGCCCCAATCCACATGCACACCATCATCCAACTTTCACTGAGAACACAGGACAGGGGCCCAATCCACATGCACACCATCATCCAACTTTCACTGAGAACACACGACAGGGGCCCAATCCACATGCACACCATCTTCCAACTTTCACTGAGGAGACAGGACAGGGGCCCAATCCACATGCACACCATCATCCAACTTTCTGTACAAGGTGGTTCCAGTAACCACATGCTGCTGCTGCAGCTGCCGCCCCACACTAATAGTCTGAGCTCCAAGACGAGCGTTCCTTACCAGACCAGACTATATACAGCTAGTCTGGCCAGACCCAAGTGATGCAACCATGGGCCAACTGAGACTGCAGTGAACATACTGCCACCTGAATCTTAGATGCTATGAAAACACAAGTATGATGATGCAAAAAAAAAAAACAACAACAACAAAGTGTTTAAAAATCTGTCTGTAACCCTCCTCTCCTGCTATCCAAGCGTTGTGTACACAGTCACCTGACAGTGCTTAGAGTCCTTGTCATTGTAGGCTGGATGGGCTGAAGTAGGACAATGGTTTTTGTCTGTTTTTCTTTTCGTCCCTTTTTGCTTTTCTTTAAAATCAGTATCCTAAATTGCAATTCTTTGACTGTTCACTTAGTAAACAAAACAAAACAAAACAACAAACAAAAAAGAGAAAAAAGTTAGCAGTCCGGACAGCAAGACTATGCACCCCTAACAGTAAGAAGAGGGATAAGAGATGATGCAGAGGCCCCACCCCCCTTTTGACCCCAACCAACCTTTGGCTCATGACCACCACTCCTCCACACAGACAACCAGAACTTGCCTGGTTCATGACCACTCCTCCCACACAGACAGCTACAGCTTGCCTGGTTCATGACCACTCCTCCCACACAGACAACCAGAACTTTCCTGGTTCATGACCACTCCTCCCACACAGACAGCTACAGCTTGCCTGGTTCATGACCACTCCTCCCACACAGACAACCAGAACTTGCCTGGTTCATGACTATTCCTCCCACACAGACAACCAGAACTTGCCTGGTTCATGACCACTCCTCCCACACAGACAGCTACAGCTTGCCTGGTTCATGACCACTCCTCCCACACAGACAACCAGAACTTGCCTGGTTCATGACCATTCCCCACACAGACAACCAGAACTTGCCTGGTTCATGACCACTCCTCCCACACAGACAACCAGAACTTGCCTGGTTCATGACCATTCCTCCCACACAGACAACCAGAACTTGCCTGATTCAATTCCATCCCACTGCTTTTCCCTTGCACACACACCACACTGGCATCAACTGACTGTCAGTTAGTTAGTTAGTTAGTGTTATATCTGCTGAGTCTCTAGATACAATACCCACACTAGTATTAACACATCGCTTGAAGTTTATAAAAACAAAAGCACAATTATCTGTTTCAACTCCAGCAACACCTATATACATTATTAAAGCACTATAACTTATAAAATAAGTTTACCTCTTTCAAAAAAGAAAAAAATAAGATCCACTGAAATCTCACGAAAAAGAACTGATAAATCACTGGTGGAAAATAACTTCTCTCTGATACACATCAAATCAGCACGTTCAGTCAAAAAATGATGAACTACTTACTTACTGCCCATTATGCCCAGTGGCATGTAGGGCAGCAACAAAGGTCCTCCATTCTCGTCTGTTCTGGGCCAACCTCTGGATGGTACCCCATGTGTGGTTCAGGGTCTTCAGCTCTCCTCTACAGTTCGCCGCCAGGTGTTTTTGGGTCTCCCCCTCTTCCTCCTTCCTTCAGGCGTCCAATGGAGGGCGACACGAGTGATGTTGTCTGGCTCTTTCCTAAGTATGTGCCCTATCCACCTCCATCGCTTTTTCCTGAGAATTGTTTTCATGCTTTCTTGATGGCATGGGAGAGTAGTTCTTCATTTGAGATGGTATTTGGCCAGAAAATTCTTAATATTCTTCTAAGGTTCTTTTGTGTGGAAGACCGATAGCTTATTTAGGTCACTCTCTGTCATTCTCCAGCATTCTGAGCCATACAGAAGGGTAGAAATAATGCAGCTCTGATATAGTTTGAGCTTGCTTTTGATGCTGTATTGTTGGGACCTCCATACATTGCTTAGCATTCTGAAAGCATTTCTGGCTTTGTTTAGACGGTTCTTGATGTCATTGCCTGCTCCTCCGTCGTGTCTGACAATGCTGCCCAGGTAGGTGAAATTCTCAGTTGTAGGGAGGGTTTCTCCATTCACTTGAATTGATGAGGGGTTTGGGACATTCAAGCTTCTGACCTGAAGTGGATTAAAAAAAAAAAAGAAGAAAGAAACTTGTGATCACACAGATCATCAAGTCAGCGAACATTCTTAACCATTACCCTTTCTCCTGCCTTTTTTTGTTTTTTTTCTTCTTTTTCTAAACAGAGATTTGTTGTCAGTCCAATACAGTTATTCCCCTGGAAAAGATAACCGAACCAGAGGGGAGGGGTGAGGGGCAGGGGTAGGGGGTGGGGGGAACAACCTTACTACCTGTCAAACAAGAAACAAAGATCAAGCAGAGGCAACATTCACCTTACTATTTACAGCTGCTGTTCTACCTGATTTTTTTCCTCCTTAAGTAAAACTGACCATCAGTCAAACTCTAGATCTCACACGCACCTGGTATCATGACAGTGAGCACAGAAAGTGAGCATGACCAAAACAAACACAACAACAACAACAATGACAACAACAACAAACACACCACAAACATCTTGACTAAAGACAGAGAGTTCATGACTCCCTGTTGGTTGGATATGGAGAGCCACAAGAAAGGGAGACAGCATCTACATCGTTGGTCTGTTCAAAGGTGTGGCAGAGACCAATGGAAGCCAGAATGGAAAGGGAAGAAACCCAAGAGAGAGAGAGAGAGAGAGAGGAAAGACCCCAGCCCCATGTACGACATGACTCCCTGAGAAAGGTCCAGGGTCTCGCCTATGAGGTAGATATAACAGTGTACAGGTACCGGGTTCAGTGCAGGTGTACCTCACAGCAGTACACATGCAGCCCAGACTTCTCCTTCCCTATCCCCCTTGCAGGGTTCTGGTGCACCTGAGAGGACGCACTGCTGCTAGGCACACCCATTTCTGTAAAACATCCAACGAATTCATGGCATGGCCAGGTCCTGCATGCCGTAAACTCTTCTTCTAAAAAAGAAAAGATGAAAAAAAAAAATGTCTGCAACAAGCAGCTAGTCACAACACGAAAATGAAAACTGAAGTTCGATAAACCATGCCAAAGAAAGGCAAGGCAAACGCAACACAATGTAAAAAAAAAAAAAAAAAAAAAAAAAAAAAAAAAAAAAAAAAAAAAAAACACCTACAAAAAAAAAAAACCCCACAAGACGAGGAGCTGCTCATCCATAGACACCCGTGAACGACAACTGAAACAACACCACTGCCAATCCAAATCCACACACAAGTGTCTCACACAAGCTGGGAACAGGACAATTCAAACACACGTACATGATTATCCCACCCTGTCATGGCCTTGTCTTAACAGAAACATCTTGCAGCATTGTGCCTGTTCAAGTTACAAACAAACATTTCAATTCAAAACTATAACACCAATGAACAAAGAGGGAGGGAAAAAGGAGAAGACACAGAAAACAGAAAAAGCCGGGGGGGGGGGGGGGGGGGGGAGAAAAAAAAAAAGACGAGATGAGGCTGGAGGAGAAGATAGGGTGGGGTGGGGAGAGGAAGCGGAGTGGAGGTGGGTGACTTGCTGGGTCTGTTCTGGTTCATGTGATCACCTTGCTGGGTCTGTTCTGGTTCATGTGATCACCTTGCTGGGTCTGTTCTGGTTCATGTGATCACCTTGCTGGGTCTGTGCTGGTTTTATGTCATCTGCTCATCCTCAAAGTAAAGATCAAGGTCATGCACTTATCTCAAAAACATGTGCGCGTGTTCGCAAAATTACCCCACCCATCCTACCTCCAAATGAAAACTTGACAGTAACCCACTCTATTCTGTCCCATCCACCCTGGGAAGCCCACACCTCTAACCCCCCCCCCCCCCCCCCTCCTTTCTGTTCTCTCTCTTTCATATTCAGACCCCTGAGCGCTGGACTTTCTGCTGTGTAACTCCAACAGTCTACCCCCCTTTCTCTTGTATAATCTCCACACAGGCATACACACACCCTACCCTCCCCACCCCCCAATGCCCCGCTTCCTTTCTGTTCCCCCTCTCTCTCCACGGCACTGTTGACTGCAATACATACTCAACAACAGTGGACAACCCAGCTAAAGCTTCTTTTGACACCAATGAACTGGCCTTTGAACACAAACTGGTCCTATCACATGCAAGAAAGCAGACAAACTGGACATCAGTGAAACAGGCTGTCTCTGGAGGGTGCGAGGAAGGGTGGTAGAGTAGCAGAGAGAGCAAGGGAATAAGACAGAACAGGTAGGGAGGGAGGGACAGAGAGAGAGAGAGAGAGAGAGAGAGAGAGACAGACAGACAGACAGACAGACAGAGACAGAGAGAATTTCTTAGAGTGGGGAGGGAGAGAGGGCTTACTGCCTTTCAAGCTAAAAAAAAAAAAGAAAAAAAAGAAAAAAAAAGCCAGTCAGTCCAACTGTCACCTGCCCTAAGCCCACTGACAGAGCTTTGCCCACATCTGTTCAACACTGTAAAAACAGGCGCAGAACACTGAATAACATACACACTTTCACTGACTCAGTCAACCTTACACTTTCACTGACTCAGTCAACCTTTCGCAAACACTACATCCCTGTAAAAACATGACTATACATCTACCTTGGTCTCTCTAGATGGACAGCAACAATTTTGGCCGTCTGCTCTCTTCTGTGCCAGACTCACCGCCACCAGCACCAACTGTTTTGGCCCAGCCATATAAAGTGGTGTACCTAAGAACATCTGCATTTCTCAGCAATCACACTTGTCCAGTACTGACTGCTGTTACAAAATCTATGAAGATGACCTTTAAGGCTGGCGCCACACGAGAACACAGACACGACCTTGGAGATCAAAGACAGACATATCACAATCAGCCAGTTAGACAGAAAGAGTAGAGTGGGAAGAAGTCTACTGAAAATATCGGACTTTTGACTTATATTCCAATCCCCTCTTTTCTGCATTTATAACTGTCAACTCGAGTACCCCTTCCTACTGTCCTTGTGCAATACAATTCTATCCCTTGTGCAATACAATTCTATCCGTTGTGCAATACAATTTCTATCAACACCTAAATGATGGTCAGTTCCATTTGAACAACACACTCTCTGAACACCTTTTTAATCAAAAAGAAAAAAAAAAGTAAAACTTTTCCACTATTTTCAAAGAGGGAAAAGGGTTACACTAAGACTGGACACTTGATTTCACTACTGTTTTTTTTTGACAGACAGATGTTCTGAAGTTCTGGAAAATGGCGCTTGCTGGTCCCACCATCTAACAATGGAAGCTGCTGCTCTGCCCTGTCCACATTCCAAATGTTTTTCTTATTCAGCACAAAAAAAAGAAAAAACAAAAGAAGAAAAAAGTGTTTTTCAAGTTAAGACCAACATAGTTTGCAAGTGGAATCCGAAGATGTAGTCATCCTAAACACATTTCACTGGAAGTCACATTTTGCGCACATAACACTAACGCACATCCTGAACCCAGATCTAACACAACGCCATGTTTATATCATCAGAATCGGCAATACTCCCACGTGGAAAAAAACACACACACACACACACACACACACAATGAGCATGCAACATGACGGTCCACCATCAGGAGTTGAGAGAGAGAGCAGTCTATAAATAGCATGGGCCAACATCCCTGACGAGTGATGCAAGTTCCTGATGAAATCCCATGACATGACGTTCATCAAGACAAAAAAGTACAAGACATCGTAATCATAGGTTTGTCATTGTTCAATACAAGTTCATGACCTTATAAATGCTCTGACGCAAGTTTTGTACCACGACACAAGTTATGACAAATTCATGAACGATGGAAGAGGGTGGGCTGGGGGTGGGGGATGGGGGGGGGGGTGGAGAGACCAGGGACAATTCAGACATCAATTATGAAATATGACATCATCTTTCCAAACACAAGTTCAAAAAGTCACAACACACATTTGTGACATGATAAATATGCAGACAATACTTCATTACTATCCTAACAAGCCGACATGTATACACATCCCAACAAGTCAGAGAGCATGACGTGTAACACTAACAACCCCCCCCACCTCCCCTTCCCTCCCCTCCCCCTTTCTCTTAGGACAAAACTTTTGTGATACACCCTGAACAGAGTCCTGACCCAAACATAAGAAAACAATCCATGACATCTCATGACACAGAAATATTCAACAACAGCATAATGTGACCGCATGACAGGAGTCACATAAACCTGTCACAGCACAATGCTACATGACACAGCTGCCCTGGAAAAAAGACCACCGAATCCCACTGACAATGACCAAGACGATGACCACGGACCACCACCCCGGCCATGAAATGCACTGGAAACCAAACCATGTGGAGAGAACAGAAAAGCTTATGGTCACGGGCTCGTGTGCCTTTTGGGATTCTGCCAAGGCTGGAACAACTCGCTTCAGTTCTAGATGTCAGGATGCTGGAGATGAAGAAAATGCATTACATCGAGTCAAGCAACTCACGTGGCAAAAACAAACTTGAAACAAAACAACCTTGACCTTGCCACTCCCCCCCCCCCCCCCCCCCCCAAGATTTGAACATGTTTTTTTTTGTTTGCTTTTTGTATTTTTTTTTTCTCAACTCCTTAAAGAGAGTATCTCTGCACCCTGAGAGAACAAAACAAACAAACAAAAAGTTCTGCAGTGTGTAAGAAAGTTCCACGTGTATAATAGTTATCCAGATTATCCCTGAAGAACCTTGAAAAAAAAGTCATTTGGGGAAAAATCGGGGGGGGGGGGGGGGGGGGGGGGGGGGGGGGGGGGCCATCTGAAGCTATGAAGAAAGTGCAAAAACCAAAGCACAAGAACAATATATGAATTCAACCACCTGCATACTAAGTCAGAGAGAGAGATAGAGAGAGACAAAGAAAGAGAGAGACAGCACATAAGAAAATGAGATAGCACAGGGATATGTACAAATACTGTGACAAGAGCTGTCTACTCCCTCAAACTGAGCATTTTCAGCGACAATGACCCCAATCATAATGATAAATGCATCTTGGATACCCCCTGAAAATGGTAGCTCATAAACTACAATGATAGCCCCCTTTGTACTGTAACAAGCTGAAAAAGACCCCTGAGACCTATATCAAATGCATTCATTCATTACTGGGAAAAAAAAAAAAAAAAACCCTGAACCAAAAATACCTGAGGGATTCCTTATTCAGCAGTTTCTACAATAAGGATTTCCTTTGAGACAGGGGTTGGGATGGTAGGTGGGGGGAGGGGGGCAAAAAAAAAACAAAAACAGGGAGATGTGTCACACTTAACCCTAGCTGTCTGAATGCATTTTGGTTTGGTTGAACATGCGCCTTATAGCCGACCCCGTACTGATGCAGAGATGGTATTGCCAAAGGGTTTAGCGCCCAGTCAGGGTCAGAGAGGAATACCGATTTTCTTCCTGAACACGTGCTTCTCAACGGGCTGTGAGGTGTCATCACACTCCCAGTCTGCACGTTACAAACTGGACTATAAATCCTCTAAGCTCAGCTCTGGGTAAAAGTCTCTCCTCATTCTCCATGAACCCTTGCCGCACACTCTCCAGATGCTCTACTAAGACTGGATGGAACATGGATTTCCTCCCATCCCCCCTCCCAGCCCTCCTCCATCCAGTAAAGACAACTCCTGCAGATTACTGGGCAGTGTAAGGAATCCACTTTGTGTCGTTTCAATCCAGGAAATAGTACGGACATTAAAAGCAACTGTGAAGTAAATGACACACCTTGCAAAATCTAGCAGTGGGAGACATCATGCCAGTTACTGGAAACATTTTGGTCCTATGCAAGATTAGGCCAACCTTTTGACCCTTGATGAAGGTCAACACGTAAGGTCAAAAGCTCAATTTTCTTTCGCCTTACAGAGGGCGCTCACAGAGGGGTCTGCATCATGAGTAGGTCTGTACTACTGAATACCATCCATGACTTTCTCACCTACAAAATGATTACGCCAAAACATCCCTTTTAAGACTGAAAAAAGATAATGCACTTTGCTCCAGATGAAAACACACATTTATCTCTGCTTATAGTTCTGTGTTCATAACAAAGTCATTAAGACTTCAAAACGACAGTAACCCAACATCTCTTCTTTTTGTTTCACATCTCTGGTCAATCCTTCCTTCTGTTCCAAGTACTTTGTTCTCCTCACCAGCAAAACCGTGTGCTTTCTTCTGTGTGCCTAAACAATAAACTTTACGCTGAAGAAGCCCCCATCAAAGAATTTTGTTGTCAAAAAATTCAATTTACAATAAACGCATTAAAATATCAACAGAAGAACCCAGGCCAAGAAAAATCAACTGCTGCTTATGAACAATGACTCCCCCCCCCCCCCCCCCCCCCCCCCCCCCCCCCCCCGTGTTCCCGCCGCACCATCCCCCATCCCCCCTTTTCTGCTGCTGAAAGATAACCAAGCCCACCCCACCTTCACCCCCACAAAAGCAAGGCAAGTCCCCACACACGTTTTGCCCTGACAAGGAACACGAGAGAACCGAAGGTGTGCATAGACAACCCCCACTAGGTGGCGCCACCAGCGGCCATGGCAGCTGGTTAGCGCCTCAAGGCAAAGAACAGGCTGCCGCAGAGAAAGGCCTACGAGACGAAAAAAAAAAGACGTCACTGCCGTGGTCTACCGCAAGACCCCAGCCACAAAAAGTCATTTTAGCTGCAACTCAGAATCGCTGCTGTATATTAGTGTGTGTGTGTGTATGTGCGTGTGCGTGTGCTGGGGGTGAAGAAGGTGCATGTGTGTGCGTGGCGCGCACATGCATTATGAGACTATGGGGAGAGAGAGAGAGAGAGATGAGAGAGAGAGAGAGAGAGAGAGAGTGTGTGTGTGTGTGTTTGTGTGTAGGAGTGTGTGAGTGTGTGTGTTGTGTGTGTGTGTGTTGTGTGTGTGTGTGTGTGTTGTGTGTGTGTGTGTGTGTGTGTGTGTGTGTGTGTGTGTGTGTGTGTGTGTGTGTTTGTGTGCAGAGAGTGTGTGAGTGTGTGTGTGTGTGTGTGTGTTGCGTGTGTG
Organism: Conus betulinus; assembly: GCA_016801955.1. Lineage (NCBI taxonomy): Eukaryota > Metazoa > Mollusca > Gastropoda > Neogastropoda > Conidae > Conus > Conus betulinus. The sequence goes on from JADBJO010023103.1 coordinate 19,880, forward strand.
TGTGTCTGTGCGTTAACATGCTGACGTAACAGGATTGGTGAAGAGAGTCAGCACACCCACACCTGTACGTGTGATGTGTTGATCTCCACATCCTGCTGGGTGGTCCAAGGTTCCAGCGCTGGGCCATTCTCCCTTCTCCTACTGCCTTCACAAGTATGCATATATATTCTCAAGTCTCCAAATCCTTCAGCAAAGACACCAACAAACAAAGCAAAAAAAAAAAAAAAACAAAACTAAAGATGAGTAAAAAGGCGATGAAGGAAAACGAGAGATAGGTGGAAGTAGAACTACATGTGAACTTCTCCGATCTATGTCATCCATTGACAAATGGTTTAGGGCCAGAGAACCTCACGAGGCATGTTGCCCCATTCCCTCGTGAAATTTAAAAGAAGGCTAGAGATACAGAGAGAGAGAGGGAGCAAAAGAGAGAGAGAGAGAGAGAGAGAGAGAGAGAGAGAGAGAGAGAGCAAGAGAGATGCCAGAGACCAGAGAAGAACAAGAGACCCAGAGAGAGAGAGAGAGAGAGAGAGAGCAAGAGACACCAGAGACCAGAGAGCAAGAGAGCCCAGAGAGAGAGAGAGAGAGAGAGAGAGAGAGAGAGCACCAAGGGAGGAACAGACTCAGGCTTCAACCCCTAGTCAGAGGGATCAGAACGGTCCCCCCAGCCGATACACTACACACCTCCCTGTCCCCATTCTCTGCATCCTGGCATGGCAAGTGGTCAATTTCAATAGCTGCCTGCACGAGGCAACGCTGTCAACACAAAGAAGAGTGAGCGAGCCAAAACAGTAAGAAAGAGAACAACAGGCGGGGAAGAAGTGTGGCGTGTGTGCACACAAAGAAAGAAAGAAAGAAGAGGAGAAAAAAAACAAGACAAGGAAACCCAAGTGACACACAATTGAATGTTTCCTCTAGTTCTGGTTCACTGGTAGCCGGCCCTTGACAGGAAAAACATGTCAACGTAGTACAACAGCTGCCACACGTTCACAGCAGTCATTGAGTGAGTGATTGATTGATGATGGACTCCACACATGACACAAAAATGGCAGTCAGCGTCCAGTCCCCCTGCTACCCATGGTCTGAACAGCCTCCTTACCCATAATTGGTGGCTATCATTTTTTCACAGACCACAAGAAAAAAGAAGAAAAAAAAAAAAAAAAAAAAGAAGAGAGAAGACTGAGAAAAGGTCTCTTTAGCAACCCGTTGTCACTGGAAGAAAAAAAGCCACAGCATTTCCTGATGGTAAGTGACTGATGAGACCATGGATTCACCGACCGATGATAAAGTGACAGATGACAGAATGGATCGGTGGATGAATAACAGTCAAGTGACATATGCAAGGATGGATTGGTGGGCGAATACGATCCATGACAGATAGAATGGATTAGTGGATGAATGATGATGATAACTGACCAATGAGAGAAGGGACTGACAGGTAAGTGACAGACAAGAGAATGAACTGGCAGACAAATGATCACAACTTACAGGTGACAGGTGAGAGAATGGATTGCCTGACCACTAGGTTAAAACTAACAGATGACAGATGTGAGAATGGATTGCCTGACCAATATTAGGTTAAAACTAACAGGTGACAGATGAGAGAACGGATTGCCTGATGAATATTAGGTAACAGATGCGAGACAGGATAGTAGGATGAATGATTAAGCGACAGATGAGCGAATGGATCGGTGGATAAACAGTAATGAGTGGCATGGGGAAAGAACGGACAGACAGAAGAGTCCTAAGAAATGAAAGAATGGATTGGCAGAAGGATGGTAAGTGACAAACCACAGACAGAAGAATGGATTGGCAGAAGGATGGTAAGTAACAAACCACACAAAGAAGAATGGATTGGCAAAGGATGGTAAGGTGACAAACCACACAAAGAAGAATGGATTGGCAGAAGGATGGTAAGTGACAAACCACAGACAGACGAATGGATTAGCAGAAGGATGGTAAGTGACAAACCACACAAAGAAGAATGGATTGGCAGAAGGATGGTAAGTGACAAACCACAGACAGACGAATGGATTGGCAGAAGGATGGCAAGTGACAAACCACACAAAGAAGAATGGATTGGCAGAAGGATGGTAAGTGACAAACCACAGACAGAAGAATGGATTGGCAGAAGGATGGTAATTGACAAACCACAGACAGAAGAATGGATTGGCAGAAGGATGGCAAGTGACAAACCACACAAGAAGAATGGATTGGCAGAAGGATGGTAAGTGACAAACCACAGACAGACGAATGGATTGGCAGAAGGATGGTAAGTGACAAACCACACAAAGAATAATGGATTGGCAGAAGGATGGTAAGTGACAAACCACACAAAGAAGAATGGATTAGCAGAAGGATGGTAAGCGACAAACCACAGACAGAAGAATGGATTGGCAGAAAGGATGGTAAGTGACAAACCACAGACAGAAGAATGGATTGGCAGAAGGATGGTAAGTGACAACCAAACCACAGACAGAAGAATGGATTGGCAGAAGGATGGTAAGTGACAAACCCACACAAAGAAGAATGGATTGGCAGAAGGATGGTAAGTGACAAACCACACAAAGAAGAATGGATTAGCAGAAGGATGGTAAGCGACAAACCACAGACAGAAGAATGGATTGGCAGAAGGATGGTAAGCGACAAACCACAGACAGAAGAATGGATTGGCAGAAGGATGGTAAGTGACAAACCACAGACAGAAGAATGGATTGGCAGAAGGATGGTAAGTGACAAACCACAGACAGAAGAATGGATTGGCAGAAGGATGGTAAGTGACAAACCACAGACAGAAGAATGGATTGGCAGAAGGATGGTAAGTGACAAACCACACAAAGAAGAATGGATTGGCAGAAGGATGGTAAGACGACAACCACACAAAGAAGAATGGATTGGCAGAAGGATGGTAAGTGACAAACCACACAAAGAAGAATGGATTGGCAGAAGGATGGTAAGCGACAAACCACAGACAGAAGCTGCATGAGTGATTACAGGTGAGTGATAAAAAAAATGAACTGGCGGAAGATTGATAACTTACAAGCGTCAGCTGAGAGAATAGGCTGATGAACGATAACAATCAGACAATGTGAGAAAGGACTGACAGATGAACAGATGACAGACGTGAGAACGGGACTGGCGGATGAATGATAATTAGCTACAGCTGAGAGAATGGATGGAGGGTGAGCAGTGACCCAGGAAAGAATGGACAGCAGGATGAGTGCCAAGAGACAAGATGAGAGAACAGACTGATGAAAGGAACACGTGTGCAACCATCCCTCGCTAGCCAGGACTGTTGTTAACCACAATGAAAACAACCACAAGCAGCTAGCCACACCAACCAACATCTTTACAAAACATTCTCCAAGAACAACAACTTCCCCACATAGCCCGACCCACACCCGAGTGAGAAGACCCCCCGAGTGCACAAAAAACCGTTCACACCCATACACTGCGTCAAGATTCTCTTTTGTCCGTTAACTCCTCCCCCCCTCCATAGTCATTAATACATGTTGCAGGGGGTAAAAAAATGCACACATACAGACACCCAAAATAAATGTTTAAAACGGTGCACTATGATGCAACATGACCTTGACCTTTCCAGTGGAGGACGGCTAATAGTACCGCTATAAACTCCTCTGCTTCGTCTCTCCTGCACTCTTCTTCTTACCAGCCTTGATGGCGACTGTAAGTGGGGGTCCCCGACATCCCGCGCTTCGATGTCAACCTGAAAATTTTCTCTTGTAAAAATGAAAAAATAGCTGGGAGGATATACAGTAACAATAAGAAGTACCTCAGGTTGGCGTTACTCTACCCGTGTGTTTGTAGCTGCTGTGTTAAAACAGCAACAGCAAAAAAGGATTACTGGCCTGACAGCTACAGGTGGTCAAACCTGCTTGACCTTTTGACATGACCTGTCACTGCGACTGAACGGGCGATCTGTCACCATGACTACACAAAGCTGGGTCAACATGACAGATCGCCTGTCCGCACTGTCACACATGGCGTCACCAGTAACACACACACCGTCTGGGTCACTCCTTTCCAGGCCTACCATGAAGACAAAGCCTTGGTACCATGATCACACAGTAACTGTGATGACAGCCTGTTACCATGACTACATGGTAACTGTGATGACACAGCCTTTTAACGTGACAACACATTCCCATGGTTCCCATGATGAAAAACTGGCCTGTCACCCTGACAGCCCTAGCCTGTCACCATGGCAACAGCCAAAACCATGGATGAAAACTGGCCCATACCATGATAACACCCAGCCCGTCGCCATGACAACACAGCTTGTCCCAGATTTGCTACGGCGCCCCCTGCCTGTCCGCCACGACAGCGCACGGTCCTGCCACCACATGAAAGTGAGGTAGTTTCACTGCCTCTCCGCCAATGGATGCAGTCACCAATCCCATGTCTCACCGAAACAGTGTGTGATCTGACTAATCATTTGCACAGCCCTGAGATGGTGTTGGCAGTTCGCTCATCTGCACACCAGATGCTAACTACCAGCGTTTGTTGTGTATCAACCGTGGTCATTTCAGAGAGAGAGAGAGAGAGAAGAGATAGAGAGAGTGTGTGTACGCAAGCCAGTATATTCAATTGCTCTCTCAGTGGTTATGCCTGCAAGTATGCATGTGCTGAAAGAGAATACAACTTAATATTTGCAATAACATACTTTCAATTATCACAAACAATATGTCCTTAGTGAATACACGTCTAAAACCATTTCCCATCATCTGATTACTGTGATTTTTATCACCCCTTTTGTGTCAAATATACTGTATTTACATGCCCCCAACCTCACTCCTTAACATAAAACACCACATAACACACACCACACAAACAATGAACACAGAATTTACTATTGTTCAAAATATCTTTCCTTTGTTCACACAGTGAAGAAAAAAAAAACACCCTTCTTGCTAAAAGTAATTTTGACTACATCTCCCTCAGCAGAGAGAATGTCTTACTTGCCTCAGTTTATATCAAGGGAGAAATATGACCTCAATAGAATGATGGGATATAGTAGGTACTTATTATTAATCAAAAGTCATACGAAAGTTTCCCTCAAACAGAATTGTATAAAAGATGGATCATCTTCTCTTAAGTACATTTCCTTGTCATGAATCGTCCCAAAATGTCCTTTTCCCACAGAATATGAAATCTTTCCTCCTCAAGATACACCCATTTCTCTGCATATTTCTTTCCCCTTCCACAGAGTTTTTGTATGCCCTCAAACCAGACCTGACACTTTCTACAATTCAATGTAGTAAAAGGTAAATGCAGTTGTTCTGGCAAAAGTTCATTTTTTAACAGTTTATCAAAAGCCTTCTTGATGAGAATTTGTCCACATCATGTAAGCAGCAACTTTCCCTGGAAAATCTAACAATTCCGACAATGATCGATGATATAAATTTCCTTTGTAATCACACCGGTAAAACAAAACTTCCCTTTGTAAATTCTGAAGACTTTCTTCGTTTTCTTTTCGATTCATTATTTCTTACAAGGAGATGAACTCCAAAGAGAGACACAAACTAAGCAGCGACATGCCATCACTCATATATCCTTGACCACCTGTAAAGTGTTTTGTCCCCCCCGCCCCCCTCCCCTTACAGACAAAGTTTGGCATTCTACCTGTATCTGAGCACACTGGGACAGATCTACAAGGCCACAAGGCAGCTAAGCCTCCTGTGCACCCCCCCCACCCCCACCCCTCAGGGGGTTATCATGACTGGTGTCAAATGTTCCTTGGAGTGTCCTGAACACGAATCTAAAATGTTTCCATCAAAAAGTTAGGATGCACAGGACTTACAGCCCTTGGTGTACAGGCACCCTCTAACACCTTCACTTGTGCCATTCAAATGTAACTCGAAACAGCTCCTGTAAATAACAAGAAATCAGCTTTTGCTTATACTAGTTTTATTACTTTATTTATCAGTGTGCCTGGTGGTAACTTGATCAGTCTTTTCTCATTCATTGTTTGGGCGCAGTAGTGGGTGACTTTTATGTACCAATATTTTCACTACAATCGGCGGCATGTCAACTGTTGTCCACAAACTCAAAAGGCCAAAATCACTGTTCTGATAATCATATTATACTACAATGCCTCTTGGTAGTTTCTGACTGTACCTGGAACCACATGAGGAATGCATAAAGTCACAGTCTCACATTTATCTCCCCTACCCCCAAAATTCAAGATTTCGCCAAAGACACCAAAGGACCATTTTGACAGCCTTTCAACCCCCCAAATTGTTTTGGTTTTGATGGGAGTTTATGTGCTTAATTGTTCAGAATGGTTTTGTTGCTTTAAAGTTTAATATTGCTGGTATTCTCATGTAACAAAATGTAGCATTAAGTTAAGTCTTTCAACAAATATGTAAAGTGCAACACAACATACAGTATTCAAGGTGTCAAGAAAGCACAGTTCTTGGTCATTTTCAAAGGCATAAATTTGTCTGTATTCTCTCTTCATCAACAGTCAATGAAGCATCAGAAATTTCACTTTCAAGCTTCATCAGAATCTTCAGAACTGGAGTCCTGTGAATCGTCCAGGTCGTTTTGTAAGATGTCACTCTCCACCTTCTTTATTGTTTCATCGTCTCTGTGTCCACTGACACCATTCAATATCAATGACAACCGAGGTAGAGTCAGCTCTTCCTCCTAACTGGCTTGAGAGAGGAGAGAAGAGAGAGAGGAGATAGATTTTTGGTTTATATAGAGGGGAAGTAAGACTGAAAATTGAGAACGAGAAGCAGGACCAATACTTTTGAGAATGCCAACTGTACTGTATTGCATTTCCGGCTGTAAAAATTGCAATTTCATACTATTTAATAGACATTGCGTCAATACCGATCATACACATGGAGACCATCAAAGACAGAATAAAGAAAAAAAAAAAGAAGAAATAAATTAACACTCACTCCTCAAGAGCCCAACACCTGCAGACTGCACAACAAGATTAAGACTTCTACATAATCTGGGATATCAGGTTACATCAACTGAAATCTCGCCTCCCCCCTTCATCTCCGTTTTCCATCCCAGTACGTTTTAAAACAACAACAACAAAACAACAACATCCTGTTATCCTATCGATCA
>JADBJO010023104.1:12500-15000 GCA_016801955.1 Conus betulinus
GATGTCACACACACACACACACACACACACACACACACACTCTCTCTCTCTCTCTCTCTCTCTCTCTCTCTCTCTCTCTCTCTCTCTCTCTCTCTCACTCACTCACACACACATGCTTGTCTTAACACATTCAGCTTTCAGTTGAGAATCACGGCTCATCACAAACGCTTACGAACCAGCAAGTGCCTACTTGAGACGTTCAATCCACACATTACCCAAACTGCCAATATTTACACCTGATGAAAAATATCCTTGACAATCATCGTCATCCTCATCGATCGTCACATAACACAGTTCTCATTTTCTGTGCTCCTTCATACCCTGATCTTGAAGTGTTCTTAGTCTTGATTTGTCTTTCACGTCCAGTCTTTTGTGAAATTGTGTCAGAATCGTCAGTATCGGCAAGTTTATGGGGACTGTCGCTCGATGAATGTGGTGGACCCTCTGGAGGGAGCATTCACTTACGCTGGCTCGGCGACTGAGCAAATATTGACGTCAGTAGGGGATTTTAGAAGGTGGTGGTGTTCGTATGTCGAATGAAAAGAGACGCGACTGAACACCATCCAAATGACTCGGCAGCTGTGAAGTATCTCCTCCGGTGGGTTGTTCGTGACGACCTGATACTGATTCCTCCCCGTGGACCGCGATGCTGGGGCTGTGACGGTGTGGCCATGGGTGTGGCTTAGCAATGTGGGAGCAATGTCATGGGGAAGGGGGAAAGGTTGAGGACAGGCGAGAAAAGGTTCTATGTCGGGGGAGATGACGCTGAGGGATGCGGCATGGAATATGAGAGAAAAAAGGGCGAAGAAGATGAGTTTCTGATCAAGCCCTGTTGTTCATTGCCCAGCTGAGGTGCGTGCCATCTACCGCTCCGTAACGATAAGCTCAGAAATAGTTTGATGTGGCAGATACTGTTCCTACAAAAGGCAGTTTGTTAGTCTCTGAGCTGGGTGTCGTTTTGATTCTTCATTCTGTGCAGAAAATCCTGTTACACACCTCATGGCTGTCTTGTGGGGAAGCACACTGCTGGAAACGATCAGCTGCCTCTAGGGAAACAGGCTGGCAACTTTCTCGCCCTTCTCGTTCCTTTCATCTGGTCAACGACATCCCATGACGTCGTTACACTCAGCATTTCTACTTCCCACCTTTGAGTTGAAGATCCCAACTGGGACGCTGATATCTTTTCGGGGCTTCTCTTCAGGATGTATTGTAGCCTGCGGTAGAACTCTTCCTTACATTCTTCACTACTGTCAGTGTGCGTAGCTCTAGATAACGTTCATGGTGATTTTCTTCTTGGTTGGGAAAGCTGTGATGAGGATTGTTGGACTACAGGATTCCTATCTTATAAATGCTGTCTGCGCTGCTTTTGACAGCATCAGTGCTGCTCCCAGAGTGTGTGTGGGACATTTTCTCCCTCACGTCCAGTGTACGAGACAACCTTTTTCTGCGGTCAGTCTTCTTTGTTCAGACTGAGTCCACCTTGTCTCGTTGAATCTAGGTAAGATGATCTTGCATCGTATCTCAATTTGAGAAATTAATTTGTGGTCACACACATTCACAGCAAATATAAACAATAATTTAGCCACATTACCCATTTTCTCACATATGACATAGAGGATTTGGATTTCAATTAAACATCTTCTCGGTTCATGAAATCAATGGACAGGGGAATAAAACTTTGTTTAAATCTGACACTTCTGCATTTAACCGATCGATATCTTCGTCCTGACTGAAGAAGGTCATACTGATTTGCAAGAACGTGGGTCTGGTCACACGTAATCTTCTTCGCTTTACAAACAACACGGCACCTGTATAGCTCACTCAGACTTTTTGTCTCTCACCAACGATTTTTCCTCCACGTTCACCACATATATATATATGTGTGTGTGTGTGTGTGTGTGTGTGTGTGTGTGTGTGTGTGTGTGTGTGTGAACAAATCAAGCTGAAAAGAACTGATACAAAAAAGGGAGATTTTCATTTGCATAATAAAAAAAAAAAAACATTGCTTGTTCTTGCTGCTGTTTGTGGCTGGTATAGCGGTAACATTATGAATATTCTGTACGGTCAAGTGACACTGAAACCAGCAGGAACTAGTTATATTCATCAGACGCCTAGAGAAAACAAAACAAAAGAACCAAGTAATTCACATCATGATGCGACACAGATTCTGTTTCCAGGTCAGTACATCAATCAAAATAAAAACTGAAACTGGTGTGCTTCAGGCAGGGGGAAAAGGTGATGGTATCGAGACATCCAAGTGTCTAACACAAAATCACGAACTGAGTGGCGACGGGATCGCTCCATGCAAACGTAGAGCTTGGTTGAAAACTTAGCAAGCTCAGTTCCTGTCGACAAAATTTTCATGAACATGTGCGCTAAAGGCATCCACTTCAAACAGCTGCGGAACTGAAAACGTGATAACTAACAGAACTTCTACAAATCGATACTTTAAGATGCAGACAGCAATTTCCACTTTATTCTTATTTTCAACTCTGTAGAC
>JADBJO010023104.1:22500-26979 GCA_016801955.1 Conus betulinus
GGTATGGGATGAACACGTTCCAATCACATGCACCTTCGCCGAAGATATGGAGTATGGCTGCCTTATGGCGGGATAAAACGGTCATACACAACGAAACTCTGACTGCCTTCTATACAGGCGTGTCCGCAGGAGTATCAAGCCTGCGTACACAGAAAGAAGAAGAAAGAGAAAGAACACCCAACAACGCAGACAGCAAGAAAGAAAACTCCCACACCCCACAGTCAACAACACCGACTATGGGCCGTCTATGAGATGGCTTCTTCTTATGTCACAATTTACCAGACCGCAGCGGACGGGCGGCGGTTCGAATCCCCGCAGCTCTGTTTTGGCAATCTGAATTGGGAATTTTTCCTTTTTCTCTCCATCGGTATTCACAATGTAGTTTATCTGACTTCCAAGTCCGACAATTGCCTTCGAAGAGACTACCTATTCCTTCCTATTCAGGCAAAGATAACGGCCTATCTTTCCGCGTGCAACACAGTTAAGTATACCTTTTCTCAGTTTTTCGGGAGGTGGTCAGATCATTATGCAGTTTGTGGGACGCGTCGTTTGGATGAACCAACGAGTAAACGTCAAACCCAAAACATGCAGATCTGAATCGGAGTGATGGTGACCAATAATTGAAACCGCACTGTGTCCGTTGTAGCACGCTGTCTGTATTGTGCCGGCGCATTCTTTTCAACTCTCTCTGTTTTGCTCAGATCTCTTCATGAACTGTCCAAACTGATTGATAGGGCTAGTAGACCTATTCCGGGCAAAAAAAAAAAAAACGGAAACGACAAACGTTTGTCGTTTCATGCATCGCAAATAGAGTCTACCTCGCCCTCAATTTATAGACCAAGCAAAATCGATGTGGAGGGTCTAGTATTTGAATTCAAAGCGCACGCCGAACCAACGCTACGGAAGTATGGACTGTCTGCACTGCAGGCGCTCGCCGTTGGCGCCCGTCAGCCCATGGCACGCATCGTCTCTCCTTCTGATTTAGCTATGACGCTAACCTGACTAGAGCTACCTGCTTTGCTTTTGTGGGTGTACCACAGCGGCATTTTGAAGACCTTTTAAAGACGGCCGGGGTAGCCCCTGCTGTAATGCCATCTCCTGCACACCGTTTACCTCATTTTGCCGAGTTCAGAACAGCCTCTAGGAGACTAGGCCCCGTTCCTCCGCGCGTGTGGTAAGTGTCCGCGTGGACAATTTGCACGTTGGAAAACCCCGCAACCACGCCACTTCCCCTCCAAAAAACAAGTCAGTTTTGCGAGACCTTATTCCACACATCATGAATCCCATGGGAAGGTAACAACAATAGAGACTAATAACTGGAAAAAGTTAGAGTGACTTGCTAGTCAGAATTGAAGTAAAAACGGATGAATCAAGACTGGGTGCAGTGCCATATCGGCCAGCTCTTTTCTTGTCTCTAACCCAGGTTAGATATGTTTTCTTGCTGAGTTAAACGAAAAGCGTGGAATTAGAGCTCACCCCCTTAGACCCCGTAGAAACAACAAAAATTAACATTCCTCTGAATGGATGATAGTAATGGATTTACCCAAGACACTGCCCCCATTTGGACAGTATCATTTCATGCCACATTTTTTATATAATTGGATTTCAACTCGTTGTTTTGGTGCAGAATGTATAACACAAGCAATGGCAATTCAACACCCTGTTTTTGGGTCCGGGCTTGGCGGGCTTGGGGGGGGGGTTTTTGCTTCTGGCGATCTGCAGTTTCGACGACGTTTTTTGCAAAGCACTGGAATCCGGTCTGCTGCGACAAGAGACAAGGAATCTGAGCAATGGTTACGGTGGCAGATCTGGCCAGAAGGCCGTGGCAAACGCTTGGTTCAGGTAAGGTGTGGCGGGGTGGCTGGCGGTGAGGGTTTGGAGGTGGTGGGGGGGGTTGGGTGGACGACCCAAACTGTCATACGCGCTGAACGATCATCAAGGCAAACGTACTACACAGGGATAGGCACAGTGGACTACCGGTAACAACAACACACTACAGAGGAGACATGCATCCCGCATATGTGGGTGAAGCGGGGGGGTGAAGGTGGTTAACACGTGACACTGATACTACCATAGCGGACACACTACGGCCGAGGAGGATGCTTTGGGCCGCGATAAATGGTTGTTGGTTGCGGGTGTGTGTGGTGTGGTGTGTGTGTACACCCTGATCACGTTTCCGCTGTGGCAAATCATAAATCCATGACAGGAAATCTGGCATAGCGATGTTGGATTACCTCACGATGAACGTTTCTGTCGGGATTGTGGCCAGAATGACCTTGGTGCTTGAAGTTTCATTTCGTAATGAATGTAACAAACATAAACGACATTAGAAATCAGGTTATACCCAGAAACTTTACATATTAAAAAGTCCGTATTTAACTACGGTCGTTTTGTTTTTGTAGTAATGTAAGAAGTAGTTTTTTGCACACTTAAAGGCGAATTTTGAAACTTAGGAATAAGTTTGTGGGAACCTTCCATTCAGTATGGTAATTATTAGGACATTTGGATGTGTTGGTTTGTTTTTCATTTCTATGTGTTTTGATTGGGTTTCCAAGTCCTCTCATGCCACAAAAGGGTGGGTTCGCAGGATTAAAATCCTTTGAGATCGTGTGTGTGTGTGTGTGTGGTGTGTGTGTGTGTGGGTGTGTGTGTGTAACGTCGTGGTGTGTGTGGTGTGTGTGGTGTGTGTGTACGTTCGCTCGTGGTTGTACGTGCGTGTTCTGTGGTGTGTGTGTGTGTGTGTGTGTGTGTTGTGTGTGTGGTGGTGTGTGTGTGGTTGTGTGGTTTTGCGTGCGCGCGCGGCGCGTTTGGCGCTTCTTTTATTTTTTTCGTCTGTTAAATTTGCATGTTTGTGCAACGTGATTTCGAACTCAGAACACTGAGAACTAGGGGTTTTTTCTGTAACCACCGAGCCGTACGGCCCCTCGGAAATCATTTGCATATCATGAAATAGTTGCTTTGGTTTGTTACCACACAAAGCGACGCTGCGCGCGCGACGTGTGTGCACATCCAATTACAATTTTGTTTGTGTGCAGAAGCATGAGGACCAGACTTGTTCCCCCGTTCCTCTTCCCCTTTATCTAATCGTGACATCCAGCTCCTGCTGCTATGTGCGTATCACACAGAGGAGAGAGGCGAGAGGAGAGGAGAGATGGAGAGGAGATGATGGGACGGGAGAGAGAGATAGAACGGAGAGATAGTGGGAGGCGCAAAAGAAAATAAAAATGTATTAAACTGCACATACAAGTCTGACAAAAGAAAATCCACACCATTACAACCTGAATTCATTATAAATGGAACGTTCACCCATTAATCCAAGTATCAATAAAAAAGAAGCCAAGAGCAACAATCCAAGTTCAGAAAGCAACCTCCATACCCCACACACATTATCCTAAAACAAAATACACATATCGTGCACGCACCGCCCACGCGCGTCGCGATACTACACAGTCATTGGGTGTTTGAGCTGTGTGTGTGGTGTTGTGTGTGGGGTGTGGGTGTTTGTGCTGTTTTTGTGGTTGTTTTGCGCTGTGTCGCCTCCCACCGTGCACCGTGTTGACTGTGAGGGCTCCCGTGCGTGAGTGTGTGGGGGTGTGTGTGGTGTTTGTGTGTGGGGTGTGTGTTTGTGTGTGTTTGTGGATGTGTGTTGTGCGAGTTGCGTGTGTGGTGTTGCGTGTGTGTGTGTGTGTGTGTGGTGTGGTGTGTGTGAACCATCGTGTTGTGTGTGTAGGTGTGTGTGTGTGATAACGGAGAAGCGACAGAGACAGAGACAGAGTGACGGGTGAGACAGCCAGAAGAGTCGCTGCGCGCTCGCTCGCTCACAGGGCATGTGTGGGCTTTGCTGTGAACTGTGTGTGCTGCACACATTTGCGCCTGTGTTATCAATGCTCTACCTGCGATAGTGTGGTGCGTTGGTGCATTTTATCTTGCTAGATCTTTGAAAGGTCATTGTTTTATTCTCTCTTTGTGTCCGACAGGTTGTTGTATATCTTTGTGTCCTCAGCGATTGCGTAGACGTGATGTTTATTTCTTTTGTTCTTATATCGACGACGTGATTTCGTTTGTTCTCTCTTTTATCTCCGCGATGTTGGAACGTGGTTGCGTTTTAGATGATCCCTTGTGTCGTCTGTCGATAGGAGACACTGTTTCGTTATTCTATCTCGGAGCCAGTGGTCCGGTTCCTGAAGTGTATGGTCGTTTCTCCTCCTCGTGTTCAGTGGATGGAGCGTATGTCTTTTCTGTCGCGTATTCAGAGGTGGTATGAAGTGTGTTTTTGTTCTCAACTCCTTTTGTCTCATGTTGGGTACGAATGTGTGTTTGTTTTCTCCTGTGTCCAGAGGTGGTACGAATTGTGTTTGTTCTCCTCCTGTTGTCTCAAGAGTTGGTACGAAGGGTGGTTTTGTGTCCCCTGTTTCTCAGAGGTGTACAAAGTGTGTTTGTTCCTCCTGTGGTGCCTCAGTTGGTACGAAGTGTGTGTTG
>JADBJO010023105.1:0-12500 GCA_016801955.1 Conus betulinus
TATTCCTCATTCACCCACTCAAGCACATACTGTTAGGCAGAATGATCTACCACTGCAGCTATGAATGCTTATCTCCCCCTATTTCTTCAATCTAAGACATAAGAACAAGCTTTGTTTATAATTGAATATATATTGAAAGGCCTCGGAGCAGGCGACACATATAGAGCAGGCGACACATATAGATCTGTCTTCAGGAGGGATTGCGATAGTTTCCTCATGCAGCTAGTGAAGGGGGTTTTCATATTTATGATATATTTTCCCATATATATATCATAGACATTTGCTTAAATGCACATGCAGGATATTTACATAAGAGTTCAAATTAAAAAATAAAAGTTGTGACCTTCTTACTGAAGCTAACATGACTGTGTGGACCATGATAGCTATTGAGTTCATGTAGATTACGAAACTAAAACATATTGGACTTAGAAACAGTTTTTGTGTCTTTATTTGTGGAGTAAATAGACAGTCCATATGCTGTAACATGTCTTTGACCGAAATATTTCACAAACTGAATGAATCTTGTCACAAAGGTACAACACGCTGCCATATTTCATTGTGGACACAGTAGTGAAATACATAACTCAGCAGCTAATAATGCGATAGCAAACCGTTGACATCACGGTAATGCTTATGAGTAAGCAAATTAACAATTAGATAACGTAGTTAATCGGGAAATTGAGCTCCCCCTTCTCAGACATCTATTACTGACTATACTCAAACAACATAATTGCGGTCGCAGGCACTCACACACGCACCCACCCGCCCCCTCTCCCACCCCCGACACATTCCAAAACATGAGCCCCAACACCCCATCTTTAAGTCCAAGACTCCTCTCCTTAAAAACACGTGCGCGCACAAAAGACCTTGAAAGAATGAATGCATGGTGGCTTTTATATTGTAGTACAAAAGAAAAAGAACTTGGCGTTCTGTGTGATTGGATCTTCAAAGCAGGTCTCCTAAAGACCGAGGAGTAGATGTCTGATAGTGAACGGAGAAAAGTCCCATCTTAATGAACCCTGAAAGGAGGGAGGACGTTGAGCACAGCATTTGGTCCTGACAGACATGCGCAATGCTGCTGCTATAACTCTCTCCCTCCACCCCCCCCCCCCCCCCCCCCCCCCCCCCCGCCCACTTTCTCTATGTGTCAGTCTGTCTGTCTACCTCTTTTTCTGCTCCCCCCTCCCCTTTTCTGTCAGCCCGTCTGCATCTCTTTCTCTATTTCTGTCTTTCTCTGTCAGTCTGTTTGTTTGTCTATCTGTCCCCCCTTTCTGCCAGCCTCTCTCTCTGCATCTCTCTCGTGTTGCTATGTTTTGGGAGAGAGCCCAACAGGCTGTGGGAGTGAAGTAGAGAAATGTCTTCATTAAAGTCCTGCTCCTGCCCTGTGTTTCTTCCTCACCGTAGCAACACATCCTCTTGGCATCGATCATTTTGAATTATATGCTTTTCTCTTCATTGTTCTTCTACCTTTTTCCTAATGGATTTAAACTTGTTTTCAGAGAGAGAGAGAGAGAGAGAGAGAGAGAGAGACTGGGAGACAGGAGGGAGAACGATGGGTGAGGGGGGAGGGGGAGGGAGCTGAAGAGAGGGAGACTAGGATCGTTGGAAGCAGACCACAGACAGAACACAGAGACAGACACACACGCAGACATACAGACACACACACACACTCTCACATTAATGCGCTGGTACGCTCACACACACACACACACATTAATGCGTTAGCACACACACACACACACACACTCACACACACACATGCGCGCGCAGGCACGAACGCACGCATACACAAACAGACATAATTATACACCTACCCTCCCTCACCCCTAGGCATCGTAGACTTGAAGTGCCGTGTATAATAGAATTGTCAGTTGTCCACAGGATAGAAGATGAAGTGTGTGTCTGTGTGACAGGGTGACGGGGTGACAAGGGTGACGGGATGACGGGGTGACAGGCTGCAACTCGCTTGGTCACCTGACTGGACAGTACTGCTCTCCATCATAACTGCCTGCAAGGTTGGCTGATTCATTCCTGCATCATCATCATCATCGTAGTCGTCGTCATCATTATCATGATCAGAATCATGATGATGATGATGATGATGATGATGATCATCATCATCATCATCATGATGATGATGATGATCATTATCATGATCATAATGATGATGATCATCATCATAATTATGATCATCACCATCATGATCAAGATCATCGTCATATCATCATCAGCATGATGATGATGATGATGATGATCATCATCATCATTGTGACGGACCGTTTTTTGTCCGGTCACAAATTTTTACAACCGTGTTTGCCGGAACATGTTCATCCGAAAACCGGTTGATTAGTTTACCTGACTGCTGCTCACCTGCGCTCTGTATAAGTCAGGTGAGCTGAAACGATCAGGCAGTCTCTACAGCAGTTCCGGCAGTGCAACTTAAGTGGCCGAAGAGGGACTCCAGATGAGTTGCTGTGGCAGTCATTTCCCCCAGGTAGAGTCGTTGTCCTGGTGTGACCGGGAACTGGCTGCCACTGCTAAAGGGTCTCAGTGTAGCCAGAGTCTACCCCTGTCTCCTTCCTGCTGAGGGTGCGGAGAGGTCGACGAGGGGGTCGACAGTAACCCGTCCTGCCACTGTTAGAGGCTCTGGGGCGTAGCTGAGGTCTGCCCCGTCTCCACCCTGCTGAGGATGTGGAGAAGTCGACGTGGGAGTCGACAGTAACCCTACCTGCCCGGTCTGGGGCGTAGCCGAGATCTACCCCTTGTCTCCACCCTGCTGGGGTGTGGAGAGGTCGACGCGGGAGTCGACAGTAACCCAACGTGCCAGAGCCGCCGCTTTTGAGGTATTTGAACCAGCGAACTGTTGGGCCAGTCGTACCAGAGCCGTCGCTTCTGCTGTATCTTGCTGCTTTGGCTTTGAGGCGACGCGTCTCTTCAAAGGTCTTTGGTGCTTTTCTTGTGACAGCACGCCTGTGTGTTCCGCCTTAACTGTCGTAACAAGATCAACAGCATGATCATGATCATAGCATCACTGGAGACTTCTTTCAGCCTGTCTTTGTAGCGGTCGGGCGGGTGGCCTCTGTTACAGCGTTCAATTATCAAAAATACCCATAGTTATTATCACTATAGCCCTGCCGACTACACAGGACCATTGCAGCAGGGCCGTCAAACTCGGGAGGGGGCGTCAGGTCCTGAGTGTTAAGATCCTGACAAAGAACCAACCAAGCGATTCATGACACGTAGCTGAACTAACCACGTCCGTAGGGCCCTTACACCCTTCTTTCACCGTCTCTAAAATTCCAGCGAAATGTATTAGGCTATGTGAAGAGTGACTCCTAGTGACAAACAAGAATGATAAATATGTAGGAAGTAGGCTAGATAATCAAGGTTGCTATCAGTTCCCAAGGTATCAGTGAAGCCCCCGTATCTGACCTGGAGCTGACTGCCGACCGGGTGTGGGGTGCAGCCCATGACCAGCCGCTGTCTCCATCCAGAGGGATGTGGAGAGGCTGACCGAGTGGTCAGTAGACATCGTGTGTGTGTTAAAGGGCTTCAGAGATCTCCGTCGGGACGACGACGTGTGTCTTCCGTTGTGTGGGAGTCCCTTGAAGGACTCCACAAACTTCTTTTTTATTTTTATTTTTTGCTGTCCCAACCTCTGCGCCACCTCAGAGGTAGTGCACCCATGCCGCTCATTCCGACACCCCGTCCACCGCCACAGCCTGGTCGGCCCCGCCGCAGCCCCAGCAATCCTCAGGGAGCAGTCAATGTCAAGTCATCATGAGGCAACCCACTGGAGAAGACACTGCACTACTGCCGAGTCACTTCGGTGGTGTTCAGTGGCGCCTGTTCCGATCTAACATACACAGGACACCACCTACTAAGCCCCCTACTGACGACAATAATTGCTTAGTCGCGCGGAGCCGGCGTGAGCAAGCTCTCCCTCCGGTGGGCGCCACCACATCTGTCCAATGACAGCCCCCATGGACTCGCCGATACCGGTGACCCCAACCGGCCACAGAATTTGAGACATTTTTTTATGCTGATTGATGAGAATGAGGATGATTAAGATGATACTACGGATTTCCATTTCGATCTGAGACTACATGGACAGGGCTGTACTCTACGCTTCCTTTCACAATATATCCTGGCGTCAACCAGGCCCGAGAGATACATGCACCTGCAGTGTTGGTCAGGAAATTTGAGCAACACTCTCAGAACCGCATCCATTAAGTGAATGAAACTCGACTGTGTGGTCCCAGTCTTCCCAACTGAGTCCGCAACAAACTCAACTCTGGGTAGGAGCCGGTTGGGGCAGAAAAAACACATGACTCTGATGGGATTCAAACCCACGACCTCCCAGCCGGGAGTCTGCGATGCTAGACTCCACAAACTTCTTCCGTGAGTGGCTTCTGAACTGTGTGAAGACTGAGTGGCTTGGGCCGGACGCGGCCAAGGGTATAAACTGTCGGTGATGACACTGCTGTGGGTGCCAGCGAAGCCAGCGCCGAAGAAAAGGAATATGTATTTAATTAATATGTCAGTATAGCACCTAGTATTGCTGTGCGCCCCTAATGGTGGTGATATGAGCCAACTGATGTGGCTGCTTGTCCTTATGTAAAATGTACTTGTTTATATTTTTGATGGTTCAGGCAGCAAAAAGACAGGAAAGAAACTTAACTTGTTGCCTGACTATCTATGTTTGTACGGTGTGGGTGTATAGGGGAAAACATGCACACGCATCCAAAATGCTTCAGGTGAGAGTCAGACAGCAAAACATACATCGCATACCATCCGTAACAACATGATTATATCTTCACAGATACATCATTACATCGTCACAGATACATTATATCTTCATAGATACATCATCACATCCTCACAGATAAATCATATCTTCACAGATATATCATCATGTCTTCACAGATACATTGCTACATCATCACAGATACATCATCACATCCTCACAGATACATTGTTTACATCCTCACATGTTTCCAATCTTGGTCATAACGATAAATTTCCACTACATAATACAGGAATACCAAAATACCTCTTCTGGTTGTGAATAACATATGTAAAAACAATGTTATATACTCCATAGATTTTACAGCAGTAATAGTCCGATAACAAACTAGCATCAACGCTTGGTCATGTGAACACAATGGAATGTGATGCCAGACAGCCACGTCAGTCCCTAACAGTAACTCTTGATCATGACAAAATATTAACACAAAAAGGTAACGGTTGTTTTCCTATTATGGATGGATATCACATTTCCTACAACATCAGTCCTGAGACAATAAGTAAGTGGAACGCTTATATCTGTCACAGAGAAGTAATTCCCCATTATTACCCTGTTCACCACACACATGCATTATCTATTACTGAGAATAAACAAATCATAAATTAATATCTAGTCCGCAACTATAATCTTTTGCTCAATGGGATATGAATATGGAAAACTGACATATACTGTGCAAATAATCCTAACGTTCAAGCATTTTCATTTGGATTGCACATTTATATCGGCTAGATCATAAAGGTGTGTACAGATGGTTCATAGATTCATAATCTGAGCACAACGCTGGTTTTGTTTTTTCCTGGATTAAAAGAAGAAAAACATAAATTTCATCGCAAAGTGGGTAATTCTATTTCAAATGCAGAGCTGGTAGTTTTTCCTGTAGCACTACAATATATTGCACCTCCCTGCATGATTTGAAACCAGCACTTTCAATACTGTTTTGCACTGATTCAGGATCTGTTTTATTCACCTTAACATCATAAACTAATTTCAAGAGCTGATCAAACAATTAATACACAGCATTAAATCCTCATTCAGGAAAATTCTGATAAAACTAAAGTCAAGTTCCATCTTACTGGCATGTACCAGTAAATGAAATTGGCATAAAAAAAATGGCAAGAAGAAATGCTTGGATTGTTAATGCTGTATAAATGTAAAGATCCATTATGCCGGCAAAGGAGGGGTATAAAATCTTCCCGGGAGAAAACAAACAATGAGATAAAGACACACAAAGGAAACTACAAGTTGGTGTTGCTGACCAAGACTTCGGTGCTTTAAGGTTGGAGTACTATAAATGTTTGTTGTCCATCTGGTGACAGGCAGTGTAGGTCCCATGTCCCTTCATGGCACAGTCCTCTGCCTGATCCATCATCAACCACCAAAACGATTCCAACATGAGACTGCAGGATCAAAAAGCCTGAGCAGTCACATGCGCTCCACATTTCAGAAATCACACACGTTGTAACTAGTCAGCTTTTGTTTCCACAATGTGCAAAGAACTGAGCCAGTCATTATGGCTGACCATTTACTTCTTTTCACCATGGCACAAGTCCTTCATTCAATGTCTCCTGTGGTACTCACAATCATTCTTTTGTGAATGGTCAAGAAAAAGATACGGGTGAGGTACTAGTGTTTTTCAAACCCTATACATGCTATATTTGTATTCAGGTTATCTATATCACTGGTAATGTCTGGCAGTTGTAGGGTTCCCAGAAAAACACCAAGTGAAAAGACTGCCGTTTCTGTGTAAAAGAAGTGTGTGTGTGTGTGTGTGTGTGTCCCTTTAATGTCTGTTCTCTAAATGCGATAGTGAATGATAAAAAAGAAAAATGGGGATGGGGTGGGGGGGGTGGGGAGAAGAGAACAAAGGATAGGGAAGGATGTTTTAGGGCCTGGGGTATGACTGTGTGTCTATGCATACATGTATATATATATGAGTGTGTGTGTGTGTGTGTGTGTGTGTGTGTGTGTGTGTGTGTGTGTGTGTGTGTGTAAGAGTGCATCTATCAGTGATTATATCTAGCACGAACAAAGGAATACATCAATGTGTGGGTGATTAAGAAATTGCCTGCACATGATGGATAGTATTCGCTGATCAATGTTCTTCTGTCTGTTATCAACAGAACTTTTCAGATTTCTGAAATCATTGTTATATCTTTTAAAGGTGCTTTGGAACTACCTCCAACTGCACTAGGATGCAGTTTTCTTGTCACAACAGTGAGACATGAAGGTGAACTGACTCTGAACTAACACTTTACACCACTCGTCACATCCTTGTCAATAGTTCATTAAAGTTAATTGAACAATGAGAAGGAACCCAGCAGAAGGTGACCCCTGCAATTCATAAAGATGAAACTGGTGTGTGTGTGTGTGTGTGTGTGTGTGTGTGTGTGTGTGTGTGTTTTAGATACGAGGAAAAAGTTCAATAGAAGATAATTAATTCATATGAAGTATTTTCTTTTAGACTGACAGAGTCCTTCAAGGTATATGTCACTGTTTTCATAAGTTATTCATTACTGTGTGTATGCACTGGACTAAGTACCTTGAATTTCTTATAACTGACATTTCAGAGTATTTGCACTTGTACAATAAGATGGCAGAGTACAAATCTTAAACCATACAAGGCTCGTAAACAGTGAATTTTCATTCAAAATTGTTACACCAAATGTAAAAAAATAACCTTTAGCAGTTTCAAATGACAAATGTTGATGAGGAAATACCCCGTAGAAGCAATTATAAGTTTTGTCTGAAACAGCATTGCCAGTCTACAAGTTACAAAGTACTGACAAGTGTGTGAAAATTCTTGTAGAAAAGCATTGGATAGAAAAATGAAGACAAAATCCAGGGACTGAACAAGAGAATGAAGAGTAAAAGATCAACGGATTGAACGACAGAACAATCCAAACACAATGAATACATAAGTCACAAGGATCTGCATGGACATCGATACAGGTAACATGCACCATGTGAATCAAACAGTATTTGCTGGCTGCACTGCCTCCAATATCATCGATGACAACTTTGAACATGCCTCTTCACACTACTTTTCCTTGTAAAAGCAGACGAACAGTATGAACACGTGTGAGGTTTCTCTCCTGAGTGAGTCAGGAGATGGCCCTTTAATACCCAGGACTTGGTAAAACCTTCCCCACACTCTGAGCAAACATACGGTGCATGCATTGATTTTATGTGTTTCCTTAAGGCTCTTGAGTCAAAAAAGTCAGTATCACAGTGTGGGCATGTGGAAGGAATCTGTCCTCCTTTGTGGAGTTGCTTGTGTGCCTTCAGGTTACTGGCAGAGCTGAAAACTTTACCGCACAGGCCACAAAAGGATTTAGTCTTATGAGTCATTTTGTGACTCTTCAAGCGATAACATTTCTAAAAGCTTTACCACATGTGTCACACACAAATGGACTGTGGCTGGCATGAATCAGTTTGTGCATCTTTAAGTTACAAGCCTGAGTAAAAAGTCTTACTGCACACATCACACACAAAGGGTTTATGGCTGACATGTATCAACCTGTGTGTCTTCAGATGATAAGCCCTTGCAAAAGTCTTACTACACACCTCACATACAAATGGCTATGACTAGTATGAATTAATTTGTGTGTCTTTAAGCTGTGAGCCCTCGTGAAAACCTTACTGCACACATCACACACATGCTGCTTGCTCTTTTCATTCTCAATTCTCATGTCAGTATCAGTGCCTTCCGCTTTGGTTTTTGTTCTCTCCACAGAACTTCTCTCCCAAGGGCCATCAACCACTCCACTGTTCACATCGCTGTAGTTACGGTAACTATAGCGACGCAATAGCCTCACATCTGATGGTGGTGATGCTGGTAACTGTTACTAGCATCACCACCATCAGGTGTAGAGGGCATGGATGACGCAACATGCAGTTTCTCACCATGAATGGATGCCACATGTAGCTCCAAACTGTGGAAGAGCACAAAGCTATCAAAGCAATGATGGCACACATGACTTCTGTTCAGGGACCTAAAACAGTTGTTCAACGCGGCCTGCACTGCGCTGTATAAAGGCTGATCTTGTGGTTCTTCCTTCACCAGCATTGCTGTTCCTGCCTCTGAAAACACAAAGATTCCACAGTTCATTTAAAGAATATTCACTGCTCTATGTCAGTACAACACTATGTTAATCTGACAGTAAATGGTTTTCAGTCAGTCAGTCAGTCACTGCTCTACCACCATGTCTGCAACTCCGTTCTGTATGATTATAATCGTACCTTCCAGTTGCAAGGCACAAATTCTTTGTACTGAACTCTGACCTCTGTGTCCCAGCACTTAACAGTCCTTGGTACCTCATCTGTGCACACAATTAAGAAAAAAAACCAACACAACAAAAAAGTGGCTACTTGCTGACGAGGACAACAGGCCTACAAACACTGAAACAGACAAAATGTCACAACAGCTCTCACTGTGCTTTCCTCCCACTCTAGTCACAGTCAAAACTTCCAGTCACTATCTCATTCAATGTTCAGCACTCACAGTAAGTGCTGTACCAAACTGAAAAATGCTATATCGAATGCTGAACATAATTCTTTTTTTTTTTTCCTAGCATGTAGTTTTTTTTTCCTTCTACATCACAGACCTGACACGTTCAATTGCGAAAGAGTGTGACAATGAAATTCTCACTCCCTCCCCCCCCCCCCCCCCCCCAGTGTAGATAGATGACTTGTATCAGATGTATTTGCCCTATCTCTGACCATATTTTTTCCTTAATTTAGGGTTGCATCCAATCCAATGCTTTATGCCCTCTTGTGTGCTGGAAATCATACCATTACAACTACTACTGCTGCTCCTATTATTACTGCTTCTGCTTCCCTTAATGTCCTGAAGAGTCAACGGGGTGCTGCACTGTAGAACTGTACTTCAAGTTGCTCTGTCAGTTGTGTGCCGAGGCTCGAGTCCCTGAAACGTTTTTGCCTGTCTTTAGCAGTCCTGTGGCTATGACTTTGTGTCCATGGGTTCTTCGAAGTCACAACACTACAGATTGGACATGGACAAAAATTGTGCTACGATGACTAAGTACTATCAACAAATACCTGTACTGCACTGTATGGCAGAAATAAAAATAGTAGTATAACTAACTGGCTTGAACCTAAGCCTCTCAGCTTATATGCATTCCATCTTTCAAAGCTCTCTTAAAAGGTCTGCAAGTTGCATTCTAACTGATTATTGAGTAATGATCAACATAAGGAAGTATGCTGCTAAAACACGTAGATGTGTGTGTCTGAACATTTTTGAACGCATCAACAGATTACGCTGTTTAAAGGTCAGATAACAGCAAAATTCTACAGGTTAGCAACACTGTTGCCAGACCAATATCACTGCTTCTTTGTACTGAAACGTTGAATATGTACTTTGTCCACTTTATTTCTAGTTTTACCACACAATGATAATGAAAACGAAAAGTCAGTTCTAATATCATCTAAAGTTAGCAAGCATTTATGCATCACAATTAAAGCACCTCGTATGTCTTCCCTTTCATGGGTGTGATCTCAGCTGTCTCAATCTGCCTTGACATTCCCTTGCATTCTTTGACCATTTTGCTTGCTCTTCTCTGTGTAGGTTAAAGATCATGAATGGTACTGAAGAGATGTGGGTATCAGACAGACCAGCATCAGACTTCACCTGTGCCCTCTGCCACAGGGACTGTCATTCCCGCGTCGGACTGGCCAGCCACACCTGTCGCTGTACCAGAAGAGACACCTAGAGCGCAGCTCCATAGTTTTCTCAGACTGAAGGATGTCTACTACTACTACCATATTACAATCTCATATTCAAGATGTGGGTGAACCATTGACTGGTACAACAATAAAAACATGTACAATTTTTTTTTTTTTTTTTTTTTTTTTTTTTTTTTTTTTTTTTTTTTTTTTTTTTTTTTTTTTTTTTTTTTTTGCTGTCCCAACTTCTGCGCCACCTCAGAGGCAGTGTACCCACGCCGCTCATTCCGACATCCCGTCCACAGCCACAGCCCGGCCGGTCCCGCCGCAGCCACGGCACCGGCAATCCACAGGGAGCAGTCATGTCAAGTCGTTAAGAGGCAACCCACCGGAGGAGACACTGCACTGCTGCCGAGTCACTTCGGTGGTGTTCAGTGTGGCGCCTGTTCTGATCTAACATACGCAGGACACCACCTACTAAGCCCCCTACTGACGACAATAATTGCTTAGTCGCGGAGCCGGCGTGAGTGAGCTCTCCCTCCGGAGGGCGCCCACCACGTCCGTCCAACGACAGCCCCCATGGACTCACCGATAACGGTGACCCCGACGGGACCAAACCAAGGCCACAGACGTGGAGAGGACATCGAAATTGAGGTCACCATGAGAGCAGGGCATGAAGGGCCACAGAACCTGAGACATTTTTTTTTTTTAATGCTGATCGATGAGAATGAGGATGATTAAGATGATGCTACGGATTTCCATTTCGGTCTGAGACTACATGACAGGGCTGTACTCTACGCTTCCTTTCATAATATATCCTGGCGTCAACCAGGCGAGAGATACAGGCACCTGCAGTGTTGGTCAGGAAATTTGAGCAACACTCTCAGAAAACGCATCCATTAAGTGGATGAAACTCGACTGTGTGGTCCCTGTCTTCCCAACTGAGTCCGCAGCAAACTCAACTCTGGGTAGGAGCCGGTCGGGGCAAAAAACCCACATGACTCTGATGGGATTCGAACCCACGACCTCCCAGCCGGGAGTCCGCGACGCTAACCACTTCACCACGGCGGCTGGTTAACATGTACAATGTTTGTAATTGGCATTTAAGATATGCGTGCTGCGTTATCTTCCTGTATTCTAAATGTGGGCGAACAACTGATATATGATATGATGCTAAAAATGTGTCCATGTCTGAATTAATCAATGTCCATCTACTTATTCCCAGCATCCGACTTGCTTTGTTTACTGCCTTTTGAAGATGTGTGTCAAAAGTCAGTTGACTGTCAAATATAACACAAAGAGTCTTAAGATGGTCTTGATGAATTTGAATGCACTCTTCTTTGTTTTAGTTGGGGGGGGGGGGGGGGAGGAAGTAATGAAGAAGCCAGTTTTGTCTGTTATAATTTCATCCCTCCCTTACCCACCCACCATGGAGTCCACTACGGGACCAGGGCCAAAAAGTCACTGTCTTGACCCCTTCCAGGCTTCAGGAGGGATATACAACAAACAGAAGTCCACCAAAACTATCCCCATGATCATACTCAACTCCCAGGAACAGAGAGCCGAATGCTGCAGGGATTACCTTGGCCAGCCTGGGAACTGCCTGTTTTGACCAGCCCCACGCACAGGTAGCCAAATAATACACGTGGGCCAGTGTGTACCCCCTGTTTGAAAACGGTGTGAACCAAAGATGGGTGTTAAGAGCACCTGCCTCCCTCACAGTCACAGTCACCTGGATCTCATTCCCCTCCATCACAGGTTGCACCACATGGCAAACACAGCAGATCTTTAGAAGACCACTGAGAAAAGAATGTGGAAAGAAAACTTTAAAAGGAGAAGCTATAAGTATAAAAAGATCCATTGAGAAAGGCAGAAGACAGAACAGAAAAAGGCCGGTTACAATTTGCCTCACTCTTAACCTGTCTGACATGGGAGACCCTACCAGGGACTCAACTCTTACCAAGCTGCGCTTCAGCCAGTCAGCAACTTGGCTATACGGGCAAGGAAGCGT
>JADBJO010023105.1:15000-26976 GCA_016801955.1 Conus betulinus
CAACATGGCATCTTCAGCATGTGTGTTATGAATAACATAAAAAGATCAAAATCCATCAGAACAACAATTCATTTCAGAGCATTACTGTATTTTAGAAAAAAAGAAATACAATATCAATATAATACATGTTTGTGTGTGTTGCGCGCGCGCGAGTGTGTGTGCTGCGCACACGCACATGGCTGCGCATATGTATGTGTGTGCATCTGTGTGCATGTATGTGTAGTCAAAATTTCTTTACGAATCAGTGATATGTAAAGGCGTCCATGATACTTTTTGTTGTTGAGATCTGTGTAGAAGTTGGAAGGTTGTTTCCAATTTCAATGTGAACTATGTCAATGTGTGCTATGAAAGAAATACAAATCATGAGGGGGAAGACTTCCAGGAGATGGCTACAGGTTTTCTGTGTCTGTTACTTATATCTTCTATTAATCTTTAAATACTGTAGCTGGGCAGTTCCAATGTAACTGCGTGGCATTCAGACAATTTGGAATGATGTAATAACTTTATAACTAAGAAAAAGAATCTTTCACTAACTTAAAATTGTTACAAACCTGTGTATAACAAGGCATTTCACTGGTCCATCTTGGTGATTGCAGGACAAATAAAAAAAAAGACTTCTTATTGGAACTTTAAGAAATGTAACTGACGTGGCAGCGATGCTCACTAACATTTTAGTGAGGATAATTGCAGTTTGGTAGCTATGAAATGCCAAAGTTTTCCAGTTTCTTTTCTGCATATATAATAATATATACACATACTTCTTTTAACTGGAACTTAAAAATGTAACACTGTTCAGGTAGATTTTCAAACAAACAGAAAATTAAACGTAACTGACGTGGCACTCAAGTGTAACTGACGTGGCATGTCTGTTTAGTTGTGTGACTTCAAGCTTGCAGATGTTCCCTGAATGTCTGCAGTGTGATTGATTGTGTATTCTCCACATCCCTGCAGTTGGAGCAGTCCAAGAAAATGTTCTGATGAAACACTTCATCACAGTCATCAGTCTTAGGCCATGAAAAGAACAGTTTCCCCCCTTTGGATGTCTGGGGGAGAAATTTCATGTTGAAAAAGCCAGGTTTCTGTGTTCTGCCTAACACTCTACCAATGTAAAATCTGTCAACATAATCCACAGCATACTATTTTCAGCTTCTATGGTAACTCCAAAAGATCCTGTGTCGGTGTCTGGTACTGGCTCCACAGAAACGTAGTGCTGCATGCCGCTGATGTACCCCAAGGACAGCATTGGTCTTTGAGTAGCAGGATTTCCAAAGACAATGTCAAAAGGTTCTCTGACAATTGTGATTGGTTGTCCTGAAAGCATTCTGCCCATGTATTCCACAGTGATGTGGTCTGCATATGTGCCATTTCTGCGAAGAGCAGACACATAGTCCTCCAGTTCCATGTCTGGTAAAAAAGCTTCAAGCTGCTGCTTTTCATCTGCCGAGAAATCAAATTCTAGGTAGTCACAAAATTTGTTTTCGTAGTTCGTCTGGCTCAAACACAGCAAGGTGGGTTCTCTCAAACTGGCTTCTCAATGCCCAATAAAAACAGTTACCATCGCCTGGAGTTTGCCCACGAAGTCTGAAGTTTCTTTTGGAAAGAAACGAAATAAACTTAGACATGTGTTCACTTGATGTTCTTCATGATCCACATTGGGGTAGCATTCACCAACTTCACGTGGTGTTGGCTCGTGATCCGTGTCAGGGCAGCATTCATCAACTTCACTCATATCACTGCTGCCTGGTTCATCACTCATGGGCTGGTTGGAATCTGTATCTTCAGAAGCAGACTCGCTGTCACTGAATACACCTTGGCCAGTCTTGGTAGGATTCTGTTTTCTCTTGAAGATTGTAAACTTTTTGGAGTCCACAACATATTCTGGGATGAATGGACTGATTTGGAAAGCTTCCAGTTCAGTTGCTGAATAGCTCTCAAGTAGTGGAAGCTGCGTGTATCAGGAATGGTCTGTGGTGGTTGGTCAGACCACAGGGCTGATAGTTCCTTCCTGACTGCACTGACTGTAGTGGAATCCATGTGCAGCACAGTGATGTTAGGGCAAGCAGCCGAAGCTACAGCAACAAAGTCCTCTGATGAGCTGACTACAGCCTTGCCTTGCAATACTCTGTGCCACACAGCTCTTTTCACTGTACCACCAACTCCATCCACAGGCCCTTTACCATGAGCAGTGGCAAAGAAGCTCCAGTCAGCTCTCTGTACATCTGCATGCAGAAGCTTGGGTCCACAATAGTAGACAATGTGAAACGGTTCTTGAACTGGCCTCCTGCTCCATCAGAAAAAAAAAGGACATTCCTTATGCCAGTGTCAGAGGATGCTGCATGGTTGAGAATGGCTCTGTTAAATGCTGCCACTGAAAACTTGTCATGGTGAAGTTCATTACTAACCACAGCGTATGAACGACTTCCTTCCTGTGTGCTTACAACAGCTGTAAATATGGTTGTTCCACTCTGGTCCCAATGGGCTGACATGATTTAATTCTGCTGTTTAAAGGCAAAATTTTCAGAAAAGTCCTCATGAAGAATGATTTCGCCATCTTCTAGGCTATCTTTGAGGTGTTTTTTTCTGACACAGTTGTGTGTTTTTGCAATAAAACTGTGCTTCCTGAGAGTTCTGAGCTGTCGAGTGAACTCTGCTTTTGCCTCTGAGATTGACATTTCCAACTTTTCTTTTTTGTTTCTGTCATTCCACTGAAGAATGGTACAACAGGTATCTTCATCATAGTCACCAAAGAGGCTTGATATTACATTTTTAATGTTGCAGCAGGTTTCGCAGTTGCCAAGATGACACTGCACAGAATCTGGGTCACAAACAGTCAAACGGATGACAGCCTTGGTATTTGGTAGGTCATGTATCATGGCCCTCAGTCCCTGACTCAGTAGCTCAAAATTCTCATGGTATTTGCAGTGCTCAGCAAACACTGTGATCTTTGTCTGAGATTGGAACGACATGAGTTGGTCGCAGTGCAGCAAAAGTAGACTTTCCAATTTTCAGATCAGGGTTCTCTCGCTTGAATTCCTGAAATG
Source organism: Conus betulinus (assembly GCA_016801955.1). NCBI lineage: Eukaryota > Metazoa > Mollusca > Gastropoda > Neogastropoda > Conidae > Conus > Conus betulinus. The sequence goes on from JADBJO010023105.1 coordinate 18,042, forward strand.
CTTCATTGACAGTGCTGAGCATTACTTTCTTTTGCACTTTTGTTTTTTCTCCATCTTTCAAAACTGTGACATAGTCTTTGCGACCAGGCAGCTGCCATGAAATGTTGTCACTGTTGAAGAAGGAAGCCACTGCTTCATGTTTTTCATTTGTGATTTTGGGTTTTGTTGGGATGTCGGTGTTTTCAATGCTGAAGTCCATTGCAAGTTTTCGAACTACAGCTTTCTTTTTCTGTGGACTATACGGCAAAGATAATCTTGCCCTATTCATCGCTCGGCCAAAAGACTGCCTGGAACCAAAAGCCTTTGCTGGACTGATGTGCACTGGTGATTTCAAAGCCTTTTTTTTAACTTTTCTTTTTCTCGATAATCAGATTTCCTTTTTTGTGCTCTTGACACTTTCCTCCTTCCTTTTGTTTTCACTCCACTGTGATCTGCATTTCTTTTGCTGTTCTTTGTTTCTAAAATCTTTCTTTTGCCGTCAATCGCTTCTCTTCAGACATCCGTTGTCGGTACAGCCTCATCCGCTCTGCTGCTGATTTAGCTGGCATGCTTCTTTTTAGTACTGGTACAGACTCTGTTGACAGAAAGTGGTGAATTGTCACTGATACGTAATGTTCTTTGTATTAGACCAGCTCTCAAAAGGTGCCCCTCAGGCTGCTAAAAATTAAAGTGATGTGGCGCTTCACATGGCTGTTTTTTGTGATGGCTAGACATCCAATATTCATGTTTTATAACAGAAAAGATGATACTTCCAATAGTTTACGAGTAAACAGCATGTAAACATGGGTCAGAAATAATGTCATTTGTGACATGTGACCCAAATGATCCTTTTATAACTCATTTTTTTTCAAAGGCCAGGTGAGAATTAAACAGATGTGGCTGTATCAATGATGTTTTAGATCATATCTGAGCAGAAAGGAGCATAATCAATCTTCTAGAATTAAAGTTATGTAATAGTTAAGATGTCACAGTCACAAATGACACTTTCCAGTCATTACACTTTTCAGCATAAATACAAAAAAGCACTCTCAAACTCAAAATATGTGTGCAATTTGCAAAAAAGATCAGCACCTTTTATTTCCTGATCAGTAATGTCATACACATTAAACATTCTATCTACTGATCAAAATCACGATGTCATTTGTGACAAAACCGACCGTGACAATACACCTTTTGGAAGTCACATGTCACACGTGACACCAACAAACAAACAAAAGCAATGCAGGAATACTCATACTCATATTGTTGAGTGTAATTTGCCTAGATGATCAGCATCTTTAACTTCCTGATCAATCAAGCCATACACATTAACACTCTATCTACTGATCAAAATCATGATGTCATTTGTGACAAAACCGACCGTGACAATATACACCTTTTGGAAGTCACATGTTACACGTAACACCAACAATCAAACACAAAAAAATGTGCAGGAATACTGATACTTGTATTGTTGTGTGTAACTTGACAAAATGATCAGTATCACTTTACTTACTTATCAATACAGTTATACACATTAAACATTCCATCTACTGGTAAAAAATCATGTCATTTGTGACAAAACCGACTGTGACAATACAACTCTGGAAGTCACACGTCACACATAACACCAACAAACAAAAAGAAGCAATGCAGCAACATGAATACCCATGTTGTTAGGTTAAATTTGTCAAGATAATCAACAACGTTTACTTCCTGATCAATAAAGTCATACACATTAACATTTCATCTACTGGTAAAAATTCTGGCGTCCTTTGTGACAAAACCGATCGTGACAATACAACTCTTGAAGTCACATGTAACACGTGACACCAACAAACACAAAAAGCAATGCGGCAATACTGACATACATACTGCTGTATGTTAACTAATTGAACATGTTTACAAAATGAAAATCTGATTTGAAAAATGTGCAGAGTGGTTGTTGAACATATTGTTTCAAAACATGGTGTCATGCGTGACATGTTGCAAATGTGACACTCTACCCAAAATGGTTGTCACACAAACCAAAAGCTTCCATGTAATAGTTAAATGATGTTGTGAATGTTACTGTCATTTGTATTCATATGTTTGCATCTATGCCTGTGTTTGAATGTGCTCAAGTCTGGTTTATATGTTTGGTTTGTACAAAAACTTGGTGTCATTTGTGACATTCTGAAAAGAGAATATGAAAATAATAAACAGCACTTTGTGTCCATGGGAAACATGTATGGTGTGAGCAACACTGCCAACATTGTATTAAAAAAAAAATGTGTGTAATATAACCATAAGCTCATACAGAAAACTATGGTTACCGTTAAAAAAAAAAAAAAAAAAACATACTCCCACCACCCTCCTCACCCAAAAACTTTTGAACTCCATACATGAATTTGAAATCTGTTCTTAAAACTTGCTAAAGACATGCATATATGAAGAAACTGTTTGCCTACTCTTCAACAAACAACTTCAATATCCTCACATGAAATGTGCTCGTGTCAAGGTGGGAGGAAGCAAAGATACCCATTTCTCTTACAAAACCTGTGCACCAAATCAAGGTCTTAAAATGGGGCTGGAGAATGTGGGTGGTTGGGGGTCTATTGTTTTGAAAAGAAAAGATTTCTGTTGGTGGACTTGTTTTTTCGTCAAATATCATCTTCAGTGGGAGCACTCTGGAACAGGTGGGCGTGGTTCCACAGATGTTTCTGGACACAGGGGCCAAGTGTACTGGTTCCGATTTCCCACTTATGTCATGAAGTTGACATAAATGGACTCCCCATCAACCATCGTCACCTTGTTGACAGAAAAAAAAAACCCCAAAGTTATTACATCCGCTTCTTTTCCTTACAGTTACAAGGAAATAATAGTGAGCAGTGGTGACATCCATTGCTTGACCCACAGAACAAAGTTTGTTTTAACAAGAAGATAAGAATATCAAATCCAAGACATGAGCTAAGAAAAAATAAATACCAATCACCACTGAAACAACTATGCAGCTGTGCAATCTCTTTTATGGGGCTGCCTCAAGACTTGACATTTACTACTTGTGGATTCCTGGTGCCAGGGCTTTGCAGTATAAGCCTTGGTGTGACTTAAGTTCTTGGATAAATTAAGAATATGACCTACCTGGCACACATAGAGTTTCCCGTCATCCCATCGTATTTCGTAAAACTCGTCAACGCTGATGGACCTCTGAAAGTTTTCAGCGAAAGTTTTCAGCATGGTTGTCTTCCATTGTTCCCTCCTTTGTCTGCGCTTCATCCAAAGCATCAGTTCCCATTTGTTCATCTGGACACCTGTCATAGATTACATTTCAGAGGTCAGATAATCAGTTAGCGTACACCTTTTAATAAACTGGTAAAGTATAAAAGGCACACATCATTTGAATGTAAAGTCATACAAATGAGATTGAAATAAATCTGTGAAACTTTTCTACATAGAGTGATAATAATACTACTAATAAAAAAAAAACCTTACGTTTCTTGATGGCTGTTCTCTTGATCCTCTCTGATGGTGTGCTCCACATCATCTTCCTGTTTGGCATCTGTTGACCTGATATAACATAAAGCATGACAAACTTTTCAAGTATTACAAAGCATTGTAATGCTAGTGTGACATTTTAGAAGTCTCTTTCATCAGTATATTACTGTGTACAGTTTATGGACTCAGAATTAATTTGACGACATAAAATGTGTGAAAAAAGTACTTCGATTTGCCACAATTTTTTCTTTTCAGTATAAGAAAGGCAACAATTAAGAGAGAATTAAAATTTAATGTTTGAAATAACATTCAAAGCCAGAAAATGTGTATAAAAGTATGCCATTATTGATAATTACACTTACACTCACCCTGACAGTTCCATCTGCTCTGCTTCTTGGACTGGTACGAGGGGCACCACATGGTTGGCGACCCAGTAGGCATGGTCCATGTCTTCACGACTGGATGACCAGAAAAGGTGTTCAGTCTGTTGAACTTTACCCAAGGTGGATAAAATTCACTGTTCATCACATGCTGAGCAGTTTTTCATCACCAAGGTGTGGGTACACAGAGCGAATATTCATCTGCAAGAAGCTTGCTGCTGAAAACATCTGCCAAACTCCACAATATGCTCTTCTGTTTTTGATGGACATTACTTCTGATCTGAAGCATTCTTTTAGGTCATCTCTGTCATGAAGTAATAAGATGTCAACAGGAGCAGAAGCATGAAGTGCCATGAAATGCAGAATATCTCCATTGTAGGTTGAGGATCATTCCAGGTATGTCTTGTCTGTGTAAAGGTCTTCATTTGCCACCATGTCAAGCGTCATTCTGACACGCATTTCAATATGGTTTTCTTCCGTCCCTGTAGACAAGACACTGAGGCAGCAACAGAAGCAGTTTCCATCACTGGCTACAGAGAGAGGTAGAAATTTCTGCCATAGATCCCCTGGGAGAAGAGTGACAGCAATCAAGTCCACTTCAAGGTTTTCAGACAGAGCTCCATTTTGTAGGATAGGCCAGGCTTGCATTTGGCTTCTGATTGTGTCACAAACATCTGTCAGTTGATCATAAGAGTCAGCTTCTTCAAGCACTAACTGTGCAGTTGAAAACCATCTCTGCCTGAGTTCACAACTTTCTGGAACAGCAAGAACTGAAGGTGGGGCCTCAGGATTATCATCCAGGACTTCAGTCATTAGCAACTGATCTGGGGTAGGCCTACTTGCAGTTTTACGGGCAGGTTTTTCTGTGCCTGTCTTTTTGGACTGACTGTATTGCTTTCCCAGATGCCTGTGAAGTCTTTGGTCACACATCCAGGTAAACCCAGACGACAACTGGAGCAGAAGCAAGAACGGAGTTTTTGTTTGTACTCGCTGTACAGCACCATCCGGTTTGATGGCATGGATATTTTGAGTACTTGGCAATGTCATGTAGGCATCTGATCCAACACTGCGGTCAATATCTAATGTCTTGATGATTTCAAAATTTTTCTCACCAAGTGCTGACATTTCTCTTGATGATCAAGGACCTGAAGTGTGTCAATACAGAATTCTAGCAGGCTTTCAGCATTTTGAATGACTCTTTTCTCACTCGCAACAGCATGGGTAGCCATATTTTTTATGAGACCACCACATGAATCGCATAGCGACTTGCCGTGGTGTGATCCAAAGAAATGCCTTTCTATGGTTATTTCTGGGTGTGCCTGTTCTAGTTCAGTTAAATGCACAAATGGTAGCTTGCTCTTGTACTGACTGCTGCACCCATCGCTGTAAATGATGACGGTTTTCATGCCTTTCTTTTTCAAATGCAAGCAAAGTCTGTCACAGATGACTTTTGTCATTTGCAGCATCATGCCGTATATCATCTGAAAGGTGTACAATGTATTCCTTCACAACTGCATCACAGTTTGCCTTCCTACACTTGTAGTGAATGACACATGGATGCACTGTGACTTGCCGATAACTCCAATGTGCTGCCGAGACTTGATTTTGGTATTTGCACAAATAGTTCTCAGCAAAGTCTACTGTTACCAAAGCATAGTCCTCTGGCATGTCTTTGATGAGTTCCTGGTATTGCTTCCGCTGCCATCTGGCATTTTTTGAGATGCAAGCAAGCGCCCTCATTTCTTCTTGCAATTCGCTGATCATCTCTGCGAATGTACCTACTTTTTCCCACTCTATCTTTTGCCACATGAGGTGTTTTTTCCCACCTCTGCTCCAAGTGACAGTGTCCTGAATTTTTGTTCCTATCTCATTGACCCAAGACCTGATGACTCTGTTGACACCACAGTTTGGGCACTTGCGTTCAATACAGGGCCTTGAAAATTCTTGTTCGCACAAAGTCATGTTCACCAGCTGATCAACATTCTTCACCTTTTCATACAGAAATGGATTTAACAACTCCATTTTGATCATCGGATTTACACATTTCTCACAAAGGCATTGAAGAAATGCTTTGCTACTGGACAACAACATATTTTTTGGTCGTCGCCTGGAAAATGTGGCAAGAGAAATCTTATATCCAGGATGTTTCAACTTGAATTCACTGTACACGTCCTCCACCCTTGTTGTCAGCACTTTTTTGTTTGTCATGGTTTTGACATCAGCTGCTCTTTTTCCAGGCAAATCAACAGCAACATCCCAGTAGAAGTCCTCCACTATGCCGTCCTGGGTTTTCTTTGGATATATATCTCTCTTTTCCATCTCAACCACACTTTTCCGGTGTAGAACCCTTTTCACAAGGTCCAATTTGAATAGTGATGTCCTGTCTCTTTTTGTTTTGAGGTCTTTCAAAGTAGTAGTAGTAGTAGTACTTTCATTTTACGTCTTTTCACAAAATTATGTGATATTAGACATCTTTCAAAGTATCTCTCAGGAGAGTGACACAGTTTGGTGGTCTTTTTTCTTTCTCTGACAGATAGTTAATAGCATTCTGCAACTGCTTTTCTTCTTTCTTTTCCCAGTATTTTGCTATGCGCTTATTGCGTTCACTTTTTTTTTTTTTGCTGCAGACATGTTTGCTCTTCTTTTCCTTTGGCGATCCCTTGCCTTTTCTCTTTCTTTCAATTTTCTTCTTCTCATCATCAGCTCTTGTTTGTGGCTTTCTTGCCACAAACTTTGAAGATTTAGGATCAGGTCTCTGCATTTCTTCAGGCTGCATCTTTTTCAGCTTCTCACTTCAGAAAAACAAACAAACAAACAAAAATTGACAGCAATCACCATTATAGTTTTTTTTTTTCTTAATGATAGTTTGAAAGATATGTTAAATAAAAATACCATGAGATGAAATATTGAAATCATAATAATTAGTACAAGAAATGAAATATTAACTTAATAAATTCCGAGAGGGGTTTTGGGTGGTGGGACTTCTGAATTTCAACATTCCACATCAAATCAGCAAAAAAAAACAAAGTAAGAAATATGCAGAAAATTTGTGATAATTATTATCAATGGATAATCAAAATTAAAACAAGTCTTTAATGAACATGCATGGATTAAGTATGAAGAAGATCTTGGATATAATGTAAACTTTATCATGTCTTCAATTATGAAATAAAAACAAATATCATTGGTAATTATTTTTCACACAACCGTCGTTTTTGCTGACGCAGTCTGGCTTGCTCCCGGTCATGGAGTTTCTGTTCCTCGGTCCGCTGCTGATGCCACTTTTTGCACCCGTCGCTCTTTGTTTTCATATATGCCTCATATCGGTCAGGCTCTGCCTTCAGTCTTTCACGATACTCAGCACACTTCTGTGCATTTGTCTTTTTCTGAATTTTTTCCTTGTTACTGGCTTTGGTGGTCGAAGGCCTGACAATATATTCCAGAATGAAATGTTAGTCTGCCTGTTTCTTTCTCTCTTTAATTAAGGATTTGAATTTTCATGTTATTTCATGCATCACATAGTGGACCAATTTAGTATCCCTTTATCATTATGATGTCACACAGTTACTTTGTAATTTTTATAGTAATGTGCTGTTGATGGTTTAATATTCAGTGTAATGTGACACTACATAATGCATTTATCAACATGTCTTCCATCTATTGTTAGAAGAAAGTGTTGGGTGGTTTTTTTTTTTTTAATGATTTTTATGTCTGCATGTCCAGTGTGCATACACAGACACAGATTTTTCTTTCTTTTTCTTGGTTCATGTGATATCACATTAAACAATGAATTAATCATGATTCAAATGCAAGAACTGAAAACCACAAAAAAATGTATATCAAGACCTTTAGAAAATAACAATTGATACATGTTACATGTTTGCAGTTAGGCCAACTGGTGTAAAGTTGGCACTCCTTTTTTCTGTTCATGGAAATTGGTGCACACACACACACAGTGACACACACACACACACACACACACACACACACACACACACACACACACACACACGCACACACACACACACACACACACACAACATTTCTCCCCTTGTAGCACCAATCAATGCCTAGGACTAAAAGGGGGTTAGCAATCTAGGAATTTACCTGAAGTTTTGGCATACTGGTATAGTGGTAAAGCAAAAAAAAAAAAAAAAAAAAAAAAAAAAGAAAGAAAAAGAAAAAAAAATTGTGTAGTTGAACTACAAAGAATCATATCAGTCTAAAGAATCACAGGAACAGTGAAAGAAGGAGTGGTTGGGCAGAGGAAACGGGTATCATCTGGGAGAATTTGTGTTCTTTTAGCAATTGATCTGTCCATCGATCTTGGACGCCATTGTCACAGAACGCCGAGTCACAAGGAACTGTCTATGTTGGTGTTCCATAACTTGTAAAAGGTGTTAATAAAAGTTTGACACGTGTTGTTCAAATCACTATAAAGTAAGCCATAAACTGTAATGGTATAACTATTATTTCAGTATAATTCATTGAAAGTTCGTTAAGATTACTAAGAATGGCGTCATTCGATGATTGTGACGATGTGGTTTATAACGTCACAAAATCGACCGGCGTCTGTAGTTTCAACTGAGGCAACAGAAACGACACTAACATCGCCAGAAACGAAAATTTTACAAGATAATTTAGTTAAACATACCACAAAAAGTTTGCAGAAGAGTCAAAGAATGTGTCTTTCATGTTTTTTGGGAGTCTGTTGTGTCATCAGTGTTACTCGTGACTAGAAAATAAACCGTGACTATTTCAAAAATCTTACCTGCACGTCTCTCCATTGTTGCTGTGGACTGAAAGGAAGAACTGCGCACGCGCATTAGCAATTTCCGCAGTCGAAATGGTGGATACGTTGGAGTTTTCGGAATTGAAAAAATATTTAAGAAGAAAAGTGTCCGGCTTGACATTGTGACTAGAATTGGTTAAACATCAAAATATCAAACTGCACTATTAAATTCTGCATAGAATATAACGTTTTTTAGTTTGTATTTACATCATTAATCACAGTGAGTACATTTTCCGGTCCAAATTAAGTATAGTTTCAAATTGCCAAGTCATGCCTATGAACGATCCCTCCAGGAAGTCGTCAAGGC
>JADBJO010023106.1:0-7500 GCA_016801955.1 Conus betulinus
TGTGGTGTGCAGAGAGTGACAACACATACATATATCTAGAACTACATACGGGCATGTAGATACTATCGACATCTATTGCTGGGATTTATAGCTGATAATATATGGGGAAAAACAAGTGGGCATGGTAACAACATTTCCGTCACTTATAGTATCCACGTGGCAAGATTTGATTAAAAAAGGGGGTGGGGTGGGTGGGGTGGGGGGGTGCGTTGAAGATGAAGAAAATGGGAACATAAGATTAAAAAAAAAAATTATACCTATAGAAAACCCTTCACTAGCTGCATAACGGAACCATCGTAATCCTTCTCGAAAGCAGATCGATTTATTATATATTGCCGTCTCCTACGCCTTCCGTCCGCTGCATTGGACTCATCAGGGAAACACGGCTGATTGTGTCTGGTGCGCTTGGCTCAAATAGAGACACACCACAGTCCATAATTCTGTGGTGTTCTCACCACCAAGGGTTAAAAAAAATCCACCAGCACCCCCCAAGCAGCCTGCGAAGTAGTAGTAATAAAACAAAACGAAAGGGTGGAGAGTAAAAAAAGTTGTTGAAAAACTACTAAAAAAAACATTAGCAAACACCGTATAAAATGTAGGGAACAATCTTTGAACTTATGCTTTGTAATCCATTCAAGGATGCAAAGGAAGATCAAAAGATATGAAACAGTCCGAGTGGTCAGCTCTGCTGTTCAATAACCAAACATTGTCAGCGGGCTAAGAATTGTGCAGAACAACCTCTACTTTGATCTCCTGATAGATGCAATCACCCACTGATTGACCAAACAATAAATGCTGAACCAATAAGTCAGTGGGGGAAAACAAGTGCCATGCTAACAATTCTGTCCGTCTTATAGTAATATTATACAGATAGCGAGAGAGAGAGAAGAGAGAGAGAGAGAGAGAGATAGAGCGAGAGAGACAGCCAGAGACAGAGAGAGACTGACATCGTAGGGCACTTTGAACTGTGTTGAGAGATGTCGCGGTCCATGACATGCGCATAGAGGCCTTGAGGGTGCCGTCATCGTCCATGTGCCGTTCGTCGAAGTCAAACGTGTACAGCCTCAGGTCATCTGAGCTGGGGATCTCGCACGTCTGTGTCCGAGGACACACACACACACACACACACACACACACACACACACACACACACACACACACACAAACATGCATAGATGTAGTCACACACACCAACAGCATGCACAGATGTAGTCAAAACAACACACACACACACACACACACACACACACAGAAGCATAGATGTAGTGAAACACACACACACACACACACACACACACACACACACACACCACACACATACCCACACACACACACTTACTCATCTCACACATACACACACGCACACAAAACAACATGCACAGATGTAGTGACACACACACTCACCACAAGAAGCACAGATATAGTGAAACACACACACCACACACACACACACACACCCTTACTCACTCATACACACACACACACACCACACACACACACACACACACACCTCTCTCTCTCTCTCTCTCTCTCACACACACACACTCGCACTTACTTATTTTCATCCAATCTCGCGCTAGAAATGTATCATCATTATAGACGGTTTTCACTCAACGCCCATCTTGCGCCAAACTGGATGAAGGTAAGTGACTGCTCGTTCCTTTTCGTGGTCCTGAGCGTTGTGTATTTTGCCTGAAGAAGACCTAAGAGGTCGAAACGCGTCGTGTTTTGTCTTGTGATTCGTTTGTCTACGTTTTTCGGCGGAGCCTTAAACATGCTTTTAAAAATCTGTTTAGATTTCTGCCTGCAGTCGCCTCACTTTGCAACTAGATCGAGCACGTGAAGCAAAACGCTAAGGCGGCGTCCACAGTGCGGGGTGAGACAGACAGTGGGTAAGTACAGGACTCACCGCCAGGGACAAGGCCTCATCCGTCTGCGCTGTGGCGTGGAAAGACAGCACCCTCCAGTGCCACGCTCTGCTTGGCCATCAGCTGGCAGGCGTTCTCGTACATCTGGCAGTTGTGGATGCCCAGCCCCGTGAAGATGGAGAACGCCTGTGCACACACACACACACACACACACACACACACACACACACACACACACACACACACACATACACACGCAGTACGCACACACACACACGCGCACACGCGCGCGCGCACACAAAACACACGCACGCGCACGCACGCATGCACAAACACACACACGCGCGCGCGCACACACGCACACACACGGACACACACACACACACACACTCACACACACACACACACACACACACACACATTCACAGCACCCATACATGACGCGACGATAGAATAATGGTGATATTTTTCTACAGTGAACGAAGTCTACCGGTGGGCTGTAAACCTTACGCGCTTTAGAATCCCTTCCCTGCAAGAAATCAACACACACACACACACACCACCACAGCATCGACAGCTTGTCCATCGGCGCTTCCTCTGTGTATCACCTAGACATTCTAAAGCGAAACCTCTTGCAGAAACTCTCCATGTACAACAACCTTGCGATATTGGATTAAGATCAATTCAACTATTTTCAAAGTATTTTGCCTACAAAGACACCGACAGGCAAGTTAGGATCGTAAGCAGTATCCTGCTCTGCCGTACATCGCCCATGCTTAAGGTAGATCGACATCTTTTCTTTTGATGCACGGTATTCTAAAAGTCAGGGTGAACGTATCCCCGTGTCTTCTCGTCTCTTTGCGTCTCTAAGAATGGGGATGGCCAGGTTTGCGTTTGTCTATATCTCGCACTGTCCTTTGCGTCCAAAACAAACGGGAAGGCTCCGGTTTGCGTGTGTCCACATCTCAGTGACCTTCTAGGAGTCCAAAAACACAGGGAAGACTCAGATTTGTGCGTGTCCATATCTCAACATCCTGTGTGTCAAAAACAAGGGAGAAGGATCAGGTTTGTTGGAGTTGCCATATGTGATGTTCTCATCCCTTTGTGTGTTGAAAACAAACGGCGATGTCAGGTTTGTATGTGTTCCTGTTTCTCCAACTATCTCTTCCCTTTGTGTGTCTGTAAAAGGGGAAAGCTCACGATTGTATGTGAACCATCCCACTAAGATCTTGTCCCTTTGCCTCTGAAAAACAAAGAGGCAGGTTCATGCTTGTATATACCCAATTCTCTACGTATCCTTTTCCCTTGTGTTTGTAAAGCAAAAGTGAAATTAAAGTTTGAATGCTTCTGTATCTCTACGTGTTTCAGTCCCTTTTTACCTTAAAAAACAAAGGGGAGACTCAGATTTGTAAATGTCCCCTTCTCTAGGTGCCCCAGTTTCTTATGTGGTTCCAAAATTAGGGGAATGCTGAGTGTTGTATGTGTCCCCATCTCTAAGAGTGTCTTTGTTTTTGTGTTTCCAAAACAAACTAAAAACCCTAAGATTTACAGTCTTTAAGTCAGTTAGGTTGTGAATTCCGAGACAAGTTTTTTTTCAACATGTTCTATCAATGACTAATCGACATGCTCTCGTAGAAAGAAAATTCCACGAAACTCTTTCATGTTCTGGAATTTCTTTTAGATTATGAATATCATAAAATCGTACAAACTTTTTACAACACAGCAGCAAATGTAGCCTTCAAACAGGCTTTTACTGTAGACTGACCTGTCATTAATACCTCAGGGTGACAACCGGAGGCCAAAGATAACTGTCCTACAACGTCATACACAGATCACTGTCCCACAATGGAGTTAAGGGTCAATCAACAGATGAAAAAATGATGCTGCCGACAGCATTGTTTCCACCGCCCATGGCTTTATTTTTCAATACCGTATTAATGATTTTGCACAATTCATATTTTCAGGCATTCCCTGGGTCAAATCATCTTTAGATCTTTTTTTTCTAGACATGGAAAAATGTTTTCAAAATTCACCTCGGAAAATTGACGTAAAGACAAGAGACAGCACATAAAATAGACGGGAAGTGTGAAAATACCGAAAGCTACGAGAGAGAGAGAGAGAGAGAGAGAGAGAGAGAGAGAGAGAGAGAGAGAGAGAGAGAGAGAGAGACAGAGACAGAGACAGAGAGACAGAGAGAAGAATGTCCACAACTGTCAAATCGTTAGTTACATCGTTGCAAGAAATCAACGGAAATCTGAGAATCACGGGTGGCAGACGTGAAAGGATGGAAGCTCCAAGACTACATCACTCGTCATCAACCCAGTCTGTCAGTCCACATCATTCGTAAACTCCTGCCATCATCCACCCATGGATCTCCCTCCACTCAACCACGGTAAGAAGCCGTCAAAAGGACAGGCTGCAAGAAACATTTGTGTTCGTTTCTGCGTCACCTGTCACCCGTGAGCAACGGCAAAGTAACGTTCATCAACACACAAAACAACCACAACAGTAAAATCGCTGTACTTCACACAATGAAAAAACCACGACAGGAAAATCTGTAGTTTAGTAACTGTCAGCCAGTTGATTGATTAGCTGGTTAGCTAACCAACCCAATGAATTAACCATTTAGCTAACGAACCAGTCTCGTCTTTATTTTTCTCTTCAATCAATTATTCAACCAAACCATTCCATCAATCCATTTTTTCCACAAAACACCGTTTCTTTAATCTGTCTCTAACACACACACACACACACACACACACACACACTACGGAGAGCAGTCCATAATTATGTTGGAAGGAGACAAACAACAGACAGACATACATTTTTCAAACAAACAAACAAACAAAAAAGAAATATCAGTAGCAGTCATAGTAGCAATCGTCCACAACCACACAGCTGACGTACTTCGATGATGTTGGCGTCGTTGTCGTTGAAGGGTTCGCCGTTGAGTTTGTTGATCAGCTGGGTGACGCCGATGATGTTCTTCTCGCTGCTGTTGTGAATGGGCATGCACAGCACGCTCCGTATGCGCTTCCCCTCCCCCTCGCCCTCCTCCACCTAACGACAGGCCACATCCACATGTACCACAGGGTCATCATATGGTGATGGTTTAACCGTTCGACAGGACAGACGTCTATGGCCCCTTTTTCCCCAGCCATCAGTTTAGACAATTCTTAACGCATACAATTGTTCAAAAATTTCCGTGGGATAAACTTCTACGCCAAATCCATATCAACAGACCATACATAACAGTGATCAAGTTATCCATAGGATACATATAAACAACATCCACATTAGCACAATCCTCACCAAATGACAACGATTAACTGTTCCATGGGATGAACGTCAACACTACATCTACACATCAAGACAATCTTCACACCACATAACATCTGACACAGTCATGGGTGTAAACATCAACACCACGTCTACATCAAGACAATCTTCACCACATAACATTTGACAAAGTCATGGTATAAAACATCAACACCACGTCTACATCAAGACAATCTTCACCACATAACATTTGACAAAGTCATGGTATAAACATCAACATAACGTCTACAAAAAGACAATCTTCATCATAAAGTGTAATTCTTCCATGAACAAACATAAGCGGCACATCAGCGTCAATACAATCTTCACCAGGTAACGTTTGACTGTCCTACTGCATAACCACCAACAGCATCAACACCACATCCACGTCAATAAAAATCATCATATCGCAACGTTGAATTTCTTCCATGGATAAACATCAAAGCCACATCCACATCAATACAAATCTTCACCACATAAGATTCAACTATCCCATTGGATTAACACTAACACCACAGTTACTTCAATACAATCTCCACCACATACGATTTAACTATCCCTTTGGATAAACACTCACACAAACAGTTGCTTCAATAGAAATCGTCACCACATAAGATTTAACTACCCCATCGGGTAAACACTAGCACCACAACTGCTTCGATACAATCTCCGCCACATAAGATTTAACTATCCTATTGAATAAACACTAGCACCACAACTGCTTCGATAAATCTCCGCCACATAAGATTTAACTATCCTATTGGATAACACTAGGACCACAACTGCTTCGATACAATCTCCGCCACATAAGATTTAACTATCCCATGGGATGTTTTAACTATTCAACGGAATGAATTTCAACGCCACATTTGCGTCAATACAAATGTCACCATATAACAACGTTTTACTAGCCCATGGAATAAGCATAACCCCCCCCCTTTCCGTAACATGAGCATCCACATCAATACAATCCTAACCTCATAGAGAAGGGTTCACTTTCCCATGGAAGAAATACCACATCTCCTCAATCCACCCTCCCCCTCCCCTTCCCCATTTCTGCAACACTCACACAAAACTGTCAAGAAGTCCCACGCCGCGCCAAATACCTCATATCAAACCGAACAGGGTTTGTGACGACATGTGAGACGCAGCCAGTCTTGTCAAGCTCGGTGACTTGTCTGACCAAGTTTTTTGAATGGGATTGAGAAGAATTAGCATAAACTGATGCCACGAGACACTTGGAGTGCCATTCTCCGTTCACCGTCACACCACCTCCACTCCCTTCCATACAAACACTACTACACACACGTCCACCCGCCTACTCAGTCGCCCCACCCCAACACACACACAAATACACACAAGCAAAACCAACCAAAGTAGGACACTGATGAGTGTCTATTAATTCTGTTAGTAAATAGAGAGGAGAGAGAGAGAGAGAGAGACAGAGAGAGAGACAGAGAGAAAAAGAGAGACAGAGAACGAGAGAGAGAGAGAGAGAGAGAGAGAGAGAGAGAGAGAGAGAGAGAGAGAGAGAGAGAGAGATGGCTCTTACCGGGCCCTCGCCAAAACGACCATCATCATTTGCATCCAGAACGTTGACAGGCTGAAAGCAGAGCAGCAGTGAACAGACTTGAACAGACACCGTCAGACGGTAATTAATAAGGCTTTCGAACGAACATTGTCAGATGCTAAGTCTACAAATGTTTGAATGCACTGTTGTCAGAGCGTGAGTGAACATCATACAGAGCGGACGTAGTTGGATTTTTTTTTTTTTCAATGAACATCTTCAGATTTAAGTTCAAATTCTTCTGAAGGGATATTGTAAGAGTGGAAGTCATAATTCTTCTGAAAGGATGCGGTCTGATTCAAGGTAAGCATTCTTTTTAATGGATATTGTAAGTAATTATTCTTTTGAACAAGTATTTTCAAACTGTAAGTAAAATTCTTTGGAACGGATACCAGCACTATCTAATGACAGATACGTCTGCGGCGGTGCGTCTAAAAAATTGAGTGACACCCTCTGGGACGCATACGATATATGGATGAAACTGGACAGTGTAATTTTCGCCCTCTATTGAAGCCCAGTGACTGACAAACACCGGGTAGGAGCCGGACGGGGGCCTAAAACAAACCACAGTAATACTGGTTCTGCACAGGGTTCGAGTCCACGACCTCTAAACCACATTCCCTCACGTTAAAGTTAAAAAAAATTCAATCTTTTCTTCATTCCTTCTTTCGAATTTGTTCTTGTTCATTTTTGTCATCTTTCATTCTTTCCATCACTTTGCCGTGTCTCAGTCTTGAGCACTGAGGC
>JADBJO010023106.1:12500-26975 GCA_016801955.1 Conus betulinus
CAAGTCATCAAGTTTTTTTTCATTGAAGAAAGGATAGTAAATAAATGAAAGGAAGAAAAAAAGCTCATAAAATACTGAAGTAAATGAAAAGGAACGAAATGAAAAATAAATATCAAAAGTTCACAGATTTCCATGAAACAAAACAACGACACAACCAAACTGAAAATAGAAATACAAGAAACGAAAGTAAACAGAAGAAAGAAGAGTAAATAAACAAAATGAAAAAAGTTAATAAGATACTGAAATAAATCAAAAGAACACAAATGAAGAATAAACATCAAAATTTCACAGATTTCGATGAAACAGACCACGGACACAACCAAACCGAAAATGGAAACACAGGAAACGAAGGTAAACAAATTAACGAATCCTAAACATCAACAATAACAGCAACAACATAAAGAGCGCCAGCACCAAAACCAGTTTCCCCAGAGCACCAACTGCTATTGGTTAGAGAAGCAGAACGCGCACTGGCAACCCAGTGTCATCAGTATCATGCTAACTCTGCCGTGTTAACCCGCCGTCTTCAAGCCGAGAGATGCAGCTTGCCCTGTTTACCTAGCATGCATCGCAGATTAAGACATCACACAGACAGGCAATGGGACGACAAAATGGGACATGGTTTATATACTACACGTGGCAAAGCGACCATCCACGACAATTATGTACTAAATATGACATAGCGACTCTCCATGACATATACTATATATGACATTGCAGCCATCTATGACAATTTTATACAACATATGACGTAACGGTCATCTATAACAATCATATACCACATATGATGTAACGGTCATCTATGACAATCATATACTACATATGACAGCGGCCATCTATGACAATCATATAATACATATAATGGCCATCCATACTAACGATGTTACATATAACATGGCAGGCATCCATGCAAATCATATATTATATATAACATAGCGGTCATCCATGACAATTGTTACATATAACACAGTGGCCATCTGGGACTATCTGGGATTGTTCGAATGGCAACGCATGTCTGTTTTTACCATTGTGTGAGAAATGTATATGGATCGTGTGTGTGTGTGTGTGTGTGTGTGTGTGTGTGTGTGTGTGTGTGTGTGTGTGTGTGTGTGTGTGTGTGTGTGTGTGTGTGTGTGTGTGTGTGTGTGTGCAAATATACCGATTAATATATACAAACAAAATTAAGTTAACGGTGAGATCATAGGAATCCGCTCCCGACAGAAACACAGTGGGAACGATCGCCACTAGCGACAACTAATTTTGAGACAGATAAAAATGGAACGAAAGATTGGACTGAAAACGAAAGATTGCAAACCCAACCGACTGAAAACGGCAACACCGGCACTAGCAATAACACACCCACTACCACCAGGAAATTGTACTGACGAACAAAACCCTATTCTTACTGAGACGGCAAGCGGCAGAGATGTTTGACTGGTCATAATACGATGAAATGCGAGAAGTGGACAGGACAAATAGATGAATAGGATGGCAAGACAAATAATGATGCAAGAAATAAATGCAAAGAATGAGGCAGGAAGACAGTGAGATAAGAGGACATGTTGACGGGACACGTGACGACCCGAAGGCCTGTGCGTGCGTGCGTGCGTGCGTGCGTGTGTGTGTGTGTGTGTGTGTGTGTAGCCCGGTCCACTACACCCAGTCGGGGCTGTCCCCACGAAGAGAAAGAACCCTCAAGGTTCCTGTCACAAAAAGCAGATGAACACACACACACACACACACACACACACACACACACACTTACACACTTATATACCCAATACACAATAGTTCAACTGTCGACGATCCCGAGACCGGGGATAACACAAGGTGTGCTGAAATCGCCGACTGTTCCACTGATTTTCTCGCCGAAGTTTCAGTTTAAAAAAGACGATACCACACAAGAAAGTCATATCCGCTACTAACACAACAGACAGTCAGTGTCTCTTCAGGATAGTATGAATCACGTCAATCGATTCCTCATCACCAGAATATACCCCCCCCCAAAAAAAAACAACAAAAAACAAAAACAGAAACCAAAAAAAACCTGCAATGCTACGAGTACAAACTGCAAGAATAAATAAAAGCGTGTGACAAATTTCAGGAACAAAGACCAGTGAAAGAGCTACAGTGGGGAAAAACTGGATGAGCGTCAGGTTTAGGAAGATAACGAGACAGGAGTACACGGAGACGAAATAGAAATGGCCGAGTCAAGAGGACAGACACTGAAAGACAGAAATAATTAGCCAGGGAAAATGTAATATGCAATTCACCTAATAAGTGCAGATGAAGTGGTGTGGACGTGGAATTAATGGCAACACAACGAAGACAGCTTAAGGCCAGGTACGTAATGAATGCTTAGCGAGCGCACGCAACGATCATACGTACAAAACGGTTAAAAAAAGGAAGGCACAAACTGTTCGAGTCCATCCATTTCATTTTAAAATAATCAGACTCATTCATCTAACACTGGGTAATTTTGAAACACAAAGAAAAGATTACCCCCACCCACTTAAAACACACATGCAGATCTCTCTCTATCTCCATCTCCAAGAGGGGGAGGGGGGTGGGGGCAGGGGGGGGGGGGGGGCGGCAGGATGCAACCTTGGGGAACCCCCTTAAATATTCTTGTTGTTTTAGAATAACGTCCCTTAAAGAAAGCGTTATGACGCCTGTAAGCAAAAATCAATAATCCATGAAACGGACAAGGAAAGTGGATTGAAGTTGAAAAAAAAAGAATTTTCTAGGCTGAATTTGAGCATGAAACACTGAACAAATATCTATAAATAAAATTCATATATGGGCGCCTGACATTTCAAGATGTGATGAAACATGGAGAGAACACCGAGTACAAGTAACGAGGACATACCAGCAAGCTAACGATAGTAAGCATGGGATACTTAATGGAGACATAGAAAGCACATACAGTTACTGAGAAGATGGAAAATACTGACAGTAAACGAGAACATGCAAAGCACAGAAAATAATGAAAACATGGAGAGCTTGCACTCTCAAGGCGAACCTACGAACTTTGGCTGTTGAGCATTAAGAGACATTAGCCTTCCACAGGCTTTAAGATGAAGTGCAAGGTGGTTCAGCTACAGGTAAGATCTATGGACGAGGCGACAAAGTTGGATCAAGTAATCAAAGACATGGATGCCTAGAACATCAGCAGCCAATGACTAAGCGAGGTTTTGTGGACAGACGAATCCAAGGCCGAGAATAACCTCTGGATGACAAGACAACATCCATCATGAAGCTGTTACCTTCATCCTCGACGGCTAGGTCAAGGGGGCACTTGTTGAGTAAGCACCGGTCAATGATTGACTTTTCAGAGCGAGATTCATCGTCTAGCATGCCCAAAAGTCTCCATCATCCAGTGCTGTGTACCCATCAACCAGCATAAGGACTCCAGCAACGACGAATGCTGCATTCACTTTAGGATACGAGGGACAAAATTCCGCATCTGGATTTGAAGGTCGTCACGGGGACCTGAATGCTACGACAGGCCGAGACAAGGCAGGGCTTGAGCCCTGTGCTGGGCTGCATGCATAATGGAAGACGCAACGACAATGGCGACTGTTTCATTTAATTCAGATGAGTGGTAGGGTTATCTCAAAGAGACCATGACAGCAGCGGCAAAACTGTTCTTAGTTAGCAAAACCTCTGAGAGAAGACTGGATCAGCAGTTGTAGGTGGGAACCTTATTACTGAAAGGAAGAAACTGTACCATAACAGGCACGATTGTATGCCACAAAAAACAGCCTTCATCTAGGTCTACACCGAGCAAGACTGGGAAGTTAAACCACAGCGCTCCCTGAGACAAAAATGAACGGCTGAATGTCCATACTGATGCCGAGGAGGAGACTGCTATTCGCAGCAATGTGAGGTCCGTCTACCAAACCGTAAATTCCCACTAACACACCTCTTCAAGATCTGGCTTAATCAAGGCATAGCATGGACGACTCCTGTCTAGTGGCGAGATTGAGTTTGTGAACTGGGCGGAACACTTCAGTGAATAACTCAGCCGGCCCCGACCACATACACCAGTCCAGCTTGGGGACACTACCACTATCCTCCCTATCCATACATGGAACACCCCAGCAGAGGACATGAGCAAAGCCCTCAGGGTGTGGAAGAAAAACAAGTCACTAGGTGTAAAAGACAGTAAGGCCGACATGCTGGAAGTTGGCGGTGAAGCGGCCGTTCAACGGCTTCTGACAATCTGCACCGATGCACGCAAGAATCAAGTTATCACAAGACAGGAAGGTGATCAGTGAGGTAACCTGTATCAAGGACAGAAAATCTTGCCGACTTCGCCAGTTGGTGGGGAAAACCAACTTTACTGTCAATCCTTGGGAAGGCATATTACTGGATGAGAGACGTCGATGGTGAGCTGCGAGAAAAAGAAGGCTAGCTGCTGACCATTCGTGCAGGGAACAGATTTTATAATCTGTCGCATCATCGAGAAATGCCATGAGTAGCAGGCCACTCACGGGATCCGATTTACTGATTTCAGCAAGGCGTTGGACAGTATTCACAGACCCTCCTCGTGGAAAACTTTTTTCTCTCCTGTAGTATTTCCGAGAAAAAAAAAACCTAGCCAAGTCCCGAATTAATAAGGGTGCCTACGCAGTACATAACACCTTTATGCACAACGTTTGACGCCCATCCTCCACAAATTGGAGCCCTGACCATTGCGTTGATGTATCCTAACTGCCGCTGCTGTTTCTGCTGTAATAAAACCGTGGACGGGTTCAGTGATTGGCTTCAAGTGCTTACTGGTGTGCTTGAGCACTGCAATATTTCAACGATCCTTTTCGCCGTGTCCTGAAAAAAAGCAATCTCCAACAAAGGCGATGACTGCGTGCAGGACGCAATACGCCAACGATAGGGCATGTCAGAGTGTTCACAATGCCTGCAAGAACTATCGGTAAAGCCGCACGACAGCTCTGTCTGGGTATTAGCGAAAAGACGACAAACCCATGATGTCAGGAGACTATCCCCGTTAAAAAGACATGTTCACAGAACACAATAAGTCTGTCGTCGTCGAGGATTTCAGGAACCCGGGAAGCTCAATCATCAACCAATATGAAAACGAGCAATAAGCAGAACTGTAAAACAGGAAAAGCCTTAGAAGCAATTAACCAACTAAGTAAAGACTGACAAGATAAGAAACGTTTCACTGAACACCAAGTTGAGAAATTACAATTCAAATGTGCCGTCAACCATATTGTACGGCACGAAACATTTGTCTAAAACATGAAGTCGACGGTTTTGATGTAAGACATCTTAAAAGAGAATATGAAAATAGATTTGAGCGATTATAAAGAGACCCCATACCTAAAGTGACGCATTTCATCACCAAAGAGAAATTCGGAAGAGCAAAAAGCGAACTTCGGTGTCCACCATGTTACTCAAAAAGTGCAGAAGTGACTGGGTCATGCAGCTCGTCAAGGACTTCAGTGGACGTCTGCAGACAAAGAGACAAAGAACGGCCACAGCTGAACTGGCAACAGACCATGAAGCGTGACTTCCAAGTCATACACAAGAGCTGAAGCCACGTTACAAAAAGCTGACCGCTGACCGAACCCGCGAGAGGTTAATGACCACCCTCGTCGGACGACATGGGAGTGTCTATGTCTTTAGTAAAGGGAAACACAAGCAAGTAATGAGAACACAGGTACAACAGACAAGCCACGGGGACGTAGAAAATACAGAAGAAGTCATGACAGAGTACAGAAGGAAGCATTACTACAGACTACGGTACAAGTAATGAAGAATGGGAGATTACACAACAAGTAATGAAGAAAGGCAGATCGCAGACTTATTAGTTAAGAAAGGAAAGTACAGAAGAGGTAATGAGGTAAGAGACACCACAGAACATTGATGAGAACAAAAAAGACTACAGGATAAGTAATAAGGACAGGAAAGTACAGGACAGGTAATTAGGACAAGGAGAGTACAGGTGAAATCATGGAGACAGGGGAAGTGTGGTACAAGAAATGAGCACATGGGCATTACATGGCAACTACAGAAAAGGCAATGAGGACGGGAATATGCAGACCGGTAATGAGGACAGGTGAAAATACAGGACAGGCAATGAGGACAAGGACAGTACGCCACAATAAAGGAGTGGGCAGGAAATGTATAGGACAGCCAACGAAGACAGAGTAGTACAGGACAAGTAATTAGACAGAAAAGAACAAACAAAGAAGACAGGGAATGAAAAACAAACAAACAAACAAACAAACAAAAACAACAATGGGGACAGGGAAAGTACCGCACAACTAAAAAAGACATGGAAGCACAGGTCAAGTAATAAAGACAGAGAAAGTACACGCCAAGTAATGAGAACAAGGAAAGTATACCGATCAAGTAATGAAGACATGTAAAGCACAGAACAATGTAATGAAAACATGGAAAGTACGGCAAAAGTAATGAAAGAGAAAACACAGGAAATATACTGGGGACAGGGAAAGTACAGGACATGTAACGAGAACAGGGAAAACGCGGTATAAGTAATGATGACAGGGAAAGTACAGGACAAGTAAACAGCCCAGGACAAGAACGGAATAAGAAATAAGAACAGGGACGTACAGACCAAATTACAAAGACGGTCAAGTGAAACAACTGTGGGCTGTGTGAAATATGGCAAAAAGTAATGTATACAGGGAAAGTCCACCACAAGAAATGACGACCGGGAAACTACAGGTCAAGTAATGAGGACAAGGGGCAGTGCAGATTAAGTAATGAGGACAAGGACAGTGCAGATTAAGTAATGCGGACAAGGGCAGTGCAGATTAAGTAATGAAGACAAGGACAGTGCAGCTTAAAGTAATGCGGACAAGGGCAGTGCAGATTAAGTAATGAAGACAAGGACAGTGCAGCTTAAGTAATGCGGACAAGGGCAGTGCAGATTAAGTAATGAAGACAAGGGACAGTGCAGCTTAAGTAATGCGGACAAGGGCAGTGCAGATTAAGTAATGAAGACAAGGACAGTGCAGCTTAAGTAATGCGGACAAGTAAAGCAGAGGACAAGTAATCAGGACAGGGAAAAGTAGGATTAAGTAATGATATGAAAAGCAGTACAGGACAAGTAATGAAGACAGTAAAGCACAGGTCAAGTAATACGGTCGGGGGAAATACAGAACAAGTAATGACAGCGCGGAAAATACAGTAGAATTAGAGAAGACAGGAAAATACAGGAATATGTTGAGAGGACAGGAAAAGTAGTAGACCAGTAACGAGGGCCCGGACAAATACAAATAAAGGACAAGCAATGAACACAGGAAGAGTACAGGACAAGTAAAGAGGAAGAGTGGAAGTACAGGACAGATGCAGAGAGACCTGGGAAAGTACAGGACAAGTAAAGAGGAAGAGTGGAAGTACAGGACAGATGCAGAGACCTGGGAAAGTACAGGACAAGTAAAGAGGAAGAGTGGAAGTACAGGACAGATGCAGAGACCTGGGAAAGTACAGGAAAGTAAAGAGGAAGAGTGGAAGTACAGGACAGATGCAGAGACCTGGGAAAGTACAGGACAAGTAAGAGGAAGAGTGGAAGTACAGGACAGATGCAGAGACCTGGGAAAGTACAGGACAAGTAAAGAGGAAGAGTGGAAGTACAGGACAGATGCAGAGACCTGGGGAAAGTACAGGACAAGTAAAGAGGAAGAGTGGAAGTACAGGACAGATGCAGAGACCTGGGAAAGTACAGGACAAGTAAAGAGGAAGAGTACAGGGAAGTACATGACAGATGCAGAGACCTGGGAAAGTACAGGACAAGTAAAGAGGGGAAGAGTGGAAGTACAGGACAGATGCAGAGACCTGGGAAAGTACAGGACAAGTAAAGAGGAAGAGTGGAAGTACAGGACAGATGCAGAGACCTGGGAAAGTACAGAACAAGTCAAGAGGACAGGGCAGGTAATGAAGACAGGGAAAGTACCGGAGAAGTAATAATGACAGAAACATACACGACAAATAACGACAACAGGGAAGTACAAAACAACAATGTGCAGTGGTAAAGTAGGGGAAAAGTCAGGTAATGTGCGCCACACGCAATGAGAACAAGTAAACAACGGGACAAGTTATGAGGACAGAGAAAGAAAGAACAAAACAAGTAATGAGAGCACAGACAGAATTACAAACATCACGAGGACATGGAAAATGCAGTGTGCAGGTAATAAGGAATGGAAATTACAGAAGTAATAAACACAGAGAAAGCCCTGTACAAGTAATGAGGACAGGGAAATGTAGGATGAGGAAACGAAGCCAGGAAAAGCACACGACAATTAATGAGAAGAGACAGCACAGGATAGCTGATGAGAACAGGGACAGTTCTGAACGGGTAATGACAACAAGACATCATAGGATGACTGATCAGGACAGGACAGTACGGACTAAGTAACCAGACTAATCATGAAAACTTGGAAAGTACAAGAAGAATTATGAGGGCAGAGAAAATATAGGAAAAGTAATGTGGACAAGCACAGGACGTACAAGTGCGTAAATACTTTACCACGGATCTCTCTCTCTCTCTCTCTCTCTCTCTCTCTCATGCAAAGGCCTTGGCCGCTCACTAGCGTCCCGAGCACAAAGCTGTACTCCCATGCAAAGACCGAAGCACACCGATACAGTGGCATAATTGTACGAGCCTATCACCTGCGCCACACGAACAACGAAAACTAAGTTTGTTGTTAGTATGTGACAAAAGCATGGCGTACGTTTACACATACAAAAAAAAAGGATAAAACAGAGAGAGGGGGGGGGGTGGGGGAGCAAAGTGGGACTGGGGGGGGGAAGAGAGAGAGACAGAGAGAGAGAGAGAGAGAGAGAGAGAGAGAGACAGAGAGAGGGGGGGAGGGGGGAGGAGGGAGGATAAAAAAACGAAGGTAATATCAGAGAGAGAGAGAGAGAGAGAGAGAGAGAGAGACCAGGGAGAGAGAGAGGAGGAGAGAAGAGAGAGGAGAGAGAGAGAGGACGAGGAGAGAGGAGGGAGAGAGAGGAGGAGAGGAGAGGAGAGGAGGGACAGGGAAGAAGAGAGAGAGAGAGGGAGAGAGAGAGAGAGGGAGGAGAGAGCGGGAGAGAGAGAGAGAGAGGGGGAGAGGGGGAGAGAGGGGGGGAGGAGGGAGGGAGGATAAAAAACGAACTGTGTAATAGAGAGAGAGAGAGAGAGAGAGAGAGAGAGAGAGAGAGAGAGAGAGAGAGAGAGAGAGAGAGAGAGATTTTTATGGCAACACCGAAAACTTGAAGAACAAGAATGTTTCACAAAAATCTTGAAAGCCACTTTCGGCTTTTCCCCATTCTTCTTCAAAAATTTGCTAAAAAAAAAAAAAAAAAGGGTTCCCATCCACTCGCAACGAAGAACAAGACCCTGGCTGCTACCACTAAGAGGATACCGGTCTTTGGATAACGTGGATCTTCCTCTCACATGACTATGCGGATGGAGATGACCAGCCTGGGAGAGTTTCAGAGTGGGCGAGAGAGAAGAAGCACTGTTAAAACCACCATGAAACGAACGCCATCAGAAAGAAAGCCGATGAAAAAAAAGGGCGCAGGGAGAAGATCAGGTATCGAAGATACACCGTACGGTGCGTAACCTTCAAAAGCGATTCCAGTGCTTTATTAGCTGAGCCCAAAACAGAGCAAACAATTGCGTTTTTAAGGTTCATCATTCCGAAGCCAACTGTTCCTGTACATTCCCAAGAGAACTGCTGCGTCGGAAATCCATTCATGTGATACCCGTGTAAAAGAACACTCACTTCCAAGCTCCCTAAATCGAGTGTCAAATTCTTCTATCCCATTTAGGGCATGAAGATGAACAACCGAAAAAAAAAACAACACCATCCAACCAAACACACAAACAAAAAAACAAACCGTGCAGAACTTTGAAAAAGGTGATTCCTATCGCAGCTCCCACTTCCTCCATCACCATTAAAAAGTCTTTGCCGTTCAGTGAAAATGAATATTAGTAGGGGAGGATACCTGTAATCTTTTTTTTTCTAAGGGGGTTAAAGAAGAAGGAGAAGAAGAAGAAGAAGAAGAAGAAGAAGAAGTCACTGATAGTAAAAAGACCATAGATGAAGAGGAATGATAAGAAGAGGACAGCCAGGACAGGAAGTGATGATAGGAGTAAAAAGAAAGAAGAGGAAGAAGGAGGAGGAGGAGGAGGAAGAGAGGCGGAAAAGGAGAAGAAGGACGAAGAGGAGGAGGAGAAAGAGACGAAGGAACGTAGGAGGAGGAAAAGAAAGGGAGAGAAAGAAGAGCAAGGGAGGAGGGGGAAAGGGGGAAGGGGGGGAAGGAAAAAAGAAGAGGGAAGAAGAAGAAGAGAGAAAAAAAAAGTGAAGAAAAAAGGAAAAACAGAAAAGAAGAAGAAAGGAAAGAGAGAAAGAGAAGAGGGAGGAGGGAGGGGAAAAAAGAGAAGGAGGAAGAAGGAAGAAGAGAAGAACAAGAACGAAGGGAAAAAAAAGGGTTTTTTGGGGGGGGAGAAAAGAAGAGGGGAAAAACAAAAGAAAAAGAAAGAGAAAGGAACGGAAAAAGAAGAGAAGAAGAAAGGAGGGGGGGAGAGAGAAAGGGGGGAAAAGAAGGGAAGGAAGGGGGGGGGGGGGGAGGAAAAGGAGAAGGAGGGGGGGGGGAGGAGGAGAGGAGGAAACAGAGGGGGGGGAAGAGAGAAGAGGGATGAAAAAGGAAGAGGGGGGAGGGGAAAGGGAGAAAGGAGGGGGGGAAAAAAGAAAGACCGGGAGAGAAGAGGGGGAAAGGAAGGGGGGGGGGGGGGAGGGAGATGAGAAGAAAAAGCAGAGAAAAAGGGAGGAGGGAAGGGAGAGGGAAAGAAGAAGGGGGAGAAGGGGTGGTGGAAAAGGATGATGGAAAGGGGGGGGGAAAAGAAAAGACGAGAAGGGACTAATTAAGAAGAAAGGGAAAAAAGGAAAAGGAGGAAAAGGAGGAAAAAAGAGAAGGAAAAAGAAGACAGAAGAAAAAGAAAAAGAAAGAAGAAAAAGGAAAAAAAGAAGGAAAAAAAAAGAAGGAAAAGGAGGAAAGAGATGGGAAGAAAAAAAAAGGAAGAATTAAAAAAAAAAACAAGAACAAAAACAAGAAAAAAAAAGGGAAACCAACAAAAAAGCAAAGGAAAAGAGGAGGAGAAGAAGAGGAGAAAAAGAAGAAGGGAGAAAGAAAGAAGAAAGAAAGAAAAGAGGAGAAGGAGGAAAGAAGGAAGAAGAGAAGAGAAGAGAAGAGAGAAGAAGAAGTGCTGGTGAATGATGACGAAAAGATGATGATGAAGAAAAAGAGGGATGATGAAAAGGAATTAAAAGAAAAAAAAGAAAGAAGGACGAAGAGAGAAAAAAGAAGAAGAAAAAGAAGAAAAGAGGGAGGGAAAAAAAAGGAAAGAAAAAAGAAAAAAAGAAGAAAAATGAGAAAAAGGAAAAGAAGAAAAAGCAATGAAGAAGAAAAGAAGAAAGAAGAAGAGAAGAAGGAAAGAGAGGAAGGAAGACGAAAGAAAAGAGAAAGAAGAAGAAAAAGAAAGAAGAGAAGAAGAGAGAAGAAGAAGAAGAAGAAAAAGACAAAGAAGAAGAAGAAGAATTCTAAAAATGAAATAAAAACATGAGGAAGAAGCAATACACAGCCAAGAAAAAAAAAAACAGAAAAAAAAACAAAAAACGAACAAACAAAAAAAAACCGTTATTCCACGAACAGTGGAAACAGCAGAAAAAGACCACAAAAAGACCTGGTCAAAGCACCGAAAGAACAAGAACAATCATGATGGCTGTCAGTAGAGAAAACAACACCGTGTCCAGACTCCCCAGAGAATCCCCGGGAGCAGGAGAAGCAGAGCAGCCACAGGAGGAAGGAGGGAGGAGGAGGAGGAGCAAGGAGAAAGGAAGTGAGGAAGGACAAGAGGTGGACTGGTGAAGGTTAGTTGCGTCGGTCAATGGTCAGTGCCGGTCAGTCAGTTTACCTGCAGCGACATAATGACCAGCCGAGCTGCGCGAGTAAGAGCCCAGGCGCACCCAAAAGAAAGGGGGGGGTGGGGGGGGGGGGGTGGGGGGGGGCGTGAAGCGCGGGAGTGGGGTCTGCACCGAGACGGCGCGGGATGGTCCGCCCCACCCATACAGCCCCGCCTCAGACAGGAATCATCCCCAACCTCACCAAGTCCACAAACAAACCAACCAACAAACAACAATCAAAAACATCAAACCAACCCAGCCTCTAGCAGAAAGCGAAAAGCAAAACAGGAAACAACACATGAAAATAAACCAAGAATGACACAAAACAGCCATACTAAAGACAAAACCACTGAATACTAAGCACCACACATACTGAACGGCGGCGTTTTTGCTCACGACAGTCACAGTCTGAGCTCAGGCCACACATTTACTACTGAATGCCCGTGAGATGTTGACGCATGCACGCTTGTGTCCCGAATTCGCCGCTGCGCAGTTTCACGAGCAGCTTAAATCAATGACAGTGAGCGCGCACGTGCACACTGCCAGCCTTACAAGATTGTTAGTCTTGTACTTTATCTGTCCTTATGTTTTTTAATCTGTTCATAACGTCCAGCCCCACCCCGCCCTTACATTTCCCTTATGTAATATATGATACAAAACCAACCTCTAAATTTCAGACAATATACGTTTTCGTCTAACGTAACGAAAAGAGACATGAAAAAATGCACACAATGATACTCACCTCATGGCCGACGGCAAGAGAATTCTACATACGTCCTCCCGTCTTCGCTACTTGTTCTATATTTTCCATATCTCTTACTGTGTTCTGCGCTTTGCCCTGTCCTCAATCGCTTGTCCAGCACTTTCCTGTCCTCTTTGCTTGACTTGTACTTTCCCCGTGTTATTATTTGTGCCAGTGCTTTCCCTGTCTCATTACTTGTTCTGTACTTTTCCTTGTCCTCGTTATTCCTCGTTTATTTCCCCTCTTCTTACAGCTTGTATTTTGGTCCAAATCACTTGTCCTATACTTTTCCCTGTCTCATTACTTTTCGTGTTCTTCCCTGTCTCATTATTTGCCATGTACCTTTCCCATGTCTCAGTACTTGCTTTGTACTTCCTTTGTCCTCTTTAATCTGCCTTTTGCTTCTGTGTCTAATTTCTTTCTTTCACTTCCTATTCATTTCTTGTCCTGCATGTTTCTTGTCCCCGTCGATGTTCTCATTACTCTTCCTTTTACGTTCATCTCTCGTTTCTTGTCCTGCATTTCTCCTGACCTCATCGATGTCCTCATTACATTTCCTTTCCTTTCTTATTCGTTTCCTGTCCTTATTTTCCCTGTATCCACATTTCTTGTCATTACTTTCCGTTATTTATCTTATTCGTTTCATTTGTCCTGTATTTTTCCTGTTCATCATGTGCTTGTCCTCATTACTTTCCTTTACTTTCCTATTCGTTTCCTGCCCTGTACTTTTTTCCTGTCCTCATTACTTTTCCTTTACTTCCTATTCGTTTCCTGCCTGTACTTTTTCTGTCACTCATTACTTTTCCTTACTTTCCTATTTTCCTGCCATGTAACTTTTACTGTCCGGTTACTACTGGCATACACTGTCCAGGTCCTCGTCACATGCTATGTACTTTTCTTTCTCAGTGCTGTTCTGTCCCACCCCCTCCATCACCCGATCCAAGTCGTTCGTCCTATTCTTGTCCCTCTCTCATTAACCGTGCTCGTGTGCTTTCCCTGCCCTAGACTTATTTGTCCTCTACTCTCCCAGTCTGCAAACGTTGTGTCCTGTGGTTTTCCCTGTCTCCTGCTATCTGATCTATACTCTCCCCTGTCTGGTCAACTTTATCCCCCACATTCCTCTCTCCACAAATCTTTGTCTCTATAGTGCCCCTTGTCCCTCAGTATATGGTCTGTAGTATCCAAGCCGTGTCTGCTATTTGTGATCCGCTTTCTGTTCTTTCGCTGTTGTTCCCCATTATTTGTCCTGTTAGCTTCCTCCACTCTTCCTGAACATCCGAATAATAAGTTACGTGTACACACATAATGATTTTTAAAACTGAACTGATTAGGAAGATGATTGAACGCGATACTCAAAATGTGAACAAGCATGCAAACAAACAAATAAATAAACAAAAAACGATTTAAATAAAGACGTGCAACAGACACCTAGGCCCTCAGCGCACACGGGCTATGAATAAAGTGCTGAAGTTAAACTGACCAAAAGAAAAGAAAAAGAAAAAAAACACACCCCAAAACACACACTATAGTCACACAAAAAAGAAGGAAGAAACAAACCGCCACTAAAACAAAACCAACAAAACGAAACCAACCAAACAACACACACACACACAAACTATATAATCTGTCCAAAGCCAAAGACATTTTATCCGTGCAACTTCCTGTTCTGTTGCGCAAATACACAAATAAAATATGAGAACGTGTTAACAGAGTAGGCCGACAATGTGAACAAAAAGAGAAAAAAAACAAAACAAAAAAAAAAAACAAAAACAAAAAAAAAAACAAAAAACA
>JADBJO010023107.1:0-10000 GCA_016801955.1 Conus betulinus
ACTGCCATCGTCGTCCAGGAAAATATTCAGTCCTCCAAGCCGTAAATGTCATGTTCATCTGATGATGAAACATATGTTGGCATCGCGAGCCGATCTTGTTAAAAAAAAATCAACAAATATTCGGCCCTAAGGACTCTCCGGCGTGTTCGCTTTGGAAGCCGCCATTGTGCTTGTGTTGTGTCACGTGAACGCCTCCTTTGGGCCAACCATCAGTGGGGAATCCCACCTTAGTGACGCTTTTGTTATACGTCATACCCCTTTTTTAAGGACGATGATTGGCTTACACCGTGGAAATTGACCCCTGAAAGGGTTTCAGTTTAAAAATAGAGGTCTAGACCTTTCCAACGAGGTATCATTCGACAGGTCCATTCCAATATTTCGGGGAAAATTTTGATCAATTTTATCGGTTTGTAAGCTGGCAAAACAAGAGGTTATGTGTTTCAAAAGCATTTTTGGGCAAAAAGAAATATATTTACACTTAATATTTGCATGGAAGACAGAAGAAAGGCTGTAGGTTAATATTCCATTAAAATCTCTAAAAATCCATAACCTGACCCCATCTGCCTAAAATCGGCCCTAGCGAAAAACTCGGTGAGGGACCAATGCGACTCATTTCGTGGCGGAGCGTCACAAATAGTTTCTTTCCAAAAGCTATCGAAGCCTTGAATCAAAATGCAGAATCTTGTCATTCTGTGTGACAGACTCGCCATCAACTTACACTAGCCATGTATGTTTTCGATATGTGTGTGAGTGCTTTTTTTTTAGACAGCTATGTGCACCGTCTATTCAGTAATTCTATTCCCAGTTCACAGAATGTGTGTGTGTGTGTGTGTGTGTGTGTGGTGTGTTCGCGCATGATTGGGCGAGTTGGGGGTGGGGGGGTTGTTAGACAAGCTTATGTGTACTCTTCCAATATTCAACCTTTGCTTAGTTTATGATTTATGTGAAATGACTGAGCTTGAGCTCGAAATGTTTGTTAGCTTGTGCTCTATCCCTCCCAATATTCTTTGTGACTCATGTACACACTTGGTAATAAAGACGTATCTTATCTTACATAAAAAGGCAAAATATACTATTATCACTTTTTTTTTTTCTTTCAGACAAGCTGCGTGTTTACTTCCTGTGGGTCAGGTTGAATTGTCCAAGTTGGTCATTGGCTTGCCTTCTTTGCTCATGGCCACATTTTCAGATTTGTTTGGCTACCTTAAGAACGAGTAAGTATCTTTGGATTTTTGCTTGCTTGAACATCATTTGTGTAGTTTAAGCATTCTGTAATTATGGAATCTTTGTTTATAAGACTGAAGAAAATGCTGCATTTTTAAGGGTGTACTGGCATGCTTCAAAAAACATTTGGCATTTTGAACTATAGTTTCTTATATCTTATAGATTACTTTAGAGTCAATCTATTCCTATTCCTGCCTTATTTTGGCGTGTTATCTTGGGGACAATAATTATAAACGAGTCGGACCCTAGATCCCTGCACATAAAAAAACCAAACTCATAGCAGTTGAAAATCGAAAAAGAGTAGGGAGGTCAATTTAAACCTTGTCAAAGATCAAGTAGATTGAAGAATCTGCCTGGTGTTTCTTACAAAGCTGAAAAACTGTTACTTTCTGGTTGATATTTCAAAAGTGTAGGTCATCTCTTGTGCCGTGAAAATGGATTACATGAAACATGGCGTGCATGCTGTGTGGAACTGCAGGGATAAAGTAGGATATAATGCACGGACGAGAGGCAAAGCCTTCAAGGCTCAAGTTGGTACAGAACACTAGAGGCAGTTCAAGTTGTCCTACTCCTAGTTAGAGAATCCAATTAAAACAAATTACAGCCTTTACCATTCCGTGATGTCTTCATGCTAGGGCTTGCTAGGAAGGGGTGTGTCATTGTGATTAAGTGCAAGTCTATCACTTTTGACCCTGTCAGCACTTGTGACTTGACTTGATTATGCCTCTGGTTCCGCTTGGGAACAAAGGGCGCCGCTGCCAGCACTTGTAATTGCTGAGAAATTGCCAACGTTAAAGTTGACCACAAACGCCTACACTCAGGCACACATACATGGATTAATGGATGCAGAGACACACACACACACACACACACACACACACACACACACACACACACACACACACACACACACACAACCAAAATAGCATGAAACATAGACTCACTTTTGTTTACACACATGAGCCAAAAATGAGTAGGTGATATTTGAATGGCATGGGGAATAACTAAGTGCCAGCAGTCAGCATATCAGTCGGCTCTACCTGGGTAGGCAAGCCCATTGAGTAAACTGGTTAAAAAGTGTGTGTGATGATTGAAAAGCACTTGTTTTTAGAGGTTGGTCTGTGACCAATGATAGGTCCTATGTTAAATACAATAATAATATTTTTTTTTAATGACAATAAAATAGTTTGAAATATTTATGTATTAATATTACTATAGCTATTTTTCATTTTCTGTGTGCTTGCTGGCGTTTGATCTACCACTAGGCTGTGAAGTGTGTAGATTCACTGTTAGTCCTGAATAGAGCGCTTCTTGTGCACAAACCTTTGAAGCTCAATTCCCATATGCGGTAAACACATGATTTGTATGGATGATAGTTTAATAAGAATGTAGGTTTCTGGATCCTGGATTCGACATTATAAAAGGCGTACTTACTCAGGATCGGGGACTTCTTGTAGGGATATTTCAGCTGGATCACCCGCCTTCATCAGCACTGTTTTCATCTAGCCAGAGCTGTCTAACAACATGGCTGCAAAGTTTTCCACAAATCCACTAATTCCCTACGGCAACAACTGACCCATGTGAAAGACAAAACAGACCCCCCTCAAACAGTGTGACACAGTGTACCAAGTAGTGTGGGAGGCGGGGGGGGGGGGGGGGGGGGGGGGGGGGGATTATCATGTGTTTTTCAGTTTGGTCATCCTAAGTAGAACACTTACAGAACTAAAGAGTCTTTCATATCACTGATTGTATACATTGATTATGAAATTGCAGGGTATCATCCGTGAAACCGAGGATAGTAGTGACAGTGACTTGGAAAATGGACATCAGCTCGCCTGAACAAGTTAATAGAGGCGTGTCGGAAGATAGGCAGGTAAGTGGTGCTAAGCTTTGTGTAAACCAGTACTTGTGCTTGGTATACCAATGCAATAAAAATATATGTTGTGAAATTTGTACTGCCTGCACTCGGAGAGCACATTGCTGCAGTTCTGTGCCCTCCCAGGGCTGGACCTGGCAAAAGTTGGGGGGGGGGGTTGGGGGGGGGGGGATTTTTTTTTTATTCATAAAGTTCGAGCATCACATACCGGGCGACCCATGGCTTAAGCCCTCAGGTTTTTAACAGTTTCCTACTGAACAACTATTGACAGAGTGCACAACATTCGATCCCCCCCCCCCGAAAAAAGGCGCCCCACCTCCTCCCACGCTCAACAACTTTGAGAGAGTGTACACCGTTCCATCCCCCCCCCCCCACTCCCCTCTGTTCAACAACTTTTCTGAGAGTGGTGCACGTTGTACCCCCCCCCCCCCCCCCCCCCCTGCCATCAACAACTTTCCCAGTGTTTTTTTGCTTATCTTTGTTTTCATCCCTGACACAAGTTGGGTCTGCATGGCCAAGTGTGTTCGACATGAAATGTGGCCCCTGAATTTCATTGTTTTTCTAAAAAAAAAAAAAAAAAAAAAAAAAAAATATATATATATATATATATATATATACTCTGAAGTTACATTGTTCTAATTCTTCTTCATGTAACCCCACAAAGTGAGACCCTAGCGCTCAAGAGGGTTTTCAGGTGAAAGATACCACTGGATTTTTTTTTTAAAACGTGTGATGACGTGGATGAGTACAGTATAAGAAAAAAAAAATTATGAGAGCAAGTGTTGCGTTCAATAACTACAACAGTACCTGTGATGAGAGAGACAGAGACAGAGAGAGAGGGAGAGAGAGTCACTTACATACATACTTAAAGAAAATGAGATGTTGAATTTGGATAATTTTTTGCACAGAAGATGATGCTGTAGAGTTTCATTTAGTATATTTTTAATACCCCAGGATGACACCCAGTTGAACTAATAAAAGATAGCCTATGGTAATGGACTCAAGTAAATGCATAAACTATTGGAGTGCTTGAGAATATTTGTCATTATTTCAGGGGGACGCCGATTCTGACCAGTCTGAGCACATTCCCGATTCCACAGGAGATTCTGACTCTGATGTGTCTGATGTCTATCCAGGGCTAAAGAAGAAAAACAACTCAGGTAATCTTCATTTTTTTCACCCACGTATTAGCAAAATGGTTCAAAATGCATTTCATGTGAATATATTTGTGTACAGCTTTGGTAGTTGGTGAGTCTATTCTGCTTTTTTCTTTAATTTTTTCCATTCTTGTTTTTTCTTTATTAGAAATTTGTATTCTGCCCTGTGCCCAGAGTCTTCACTAAACTGTCATTGGCGCACAGGATGCACTGTTAATATGTATTGGGATTCCATTCCATTGGCTCACAATGGCTTTCTCCTATTGAACAGTAGAACGGGGTTACCAGTTTTGATGCGTCCTTGATGTCTTGTGGGAGCGGTGGCATCTCAGATCCAAAGAACATTAGAGAGAGAGAGAGAGAGAGAGAGAACCATTTTGAGTAAAGGGTAATGTCACTGAATCTTCTATTTTAAACATCTAATATATTTTTCTTCCATTTCAAAGGTATTTTGTTCAGTTCAATTGGGTGGTGGTTTGTTTTGCAGGAACCCCTACAAGTGCTCCCTTGGAGGTTACTGACACATCAGACGCTATGTACTACCAGTCTACTGCCAGGTTTTCGTCTTCTTCGGAGGCTACTGTTACTGCAGGCACTTCACGCCGATCTACAGCAAGGTCAGCTTGTTCCTCGGAGGCTACTGTTACTGCACACACTTCACGCTGATCTACAGCAAGGTCAGCTTGTTCCTCTCGGAGGCTACTGTTACTGCGGGGCACGATCTTCACGCCGATCTACAGCAAGGTCAGCTTGTTCCTCGGAGGCTACTGTTACTGCAGGCACTTCACGCCGATCTACTGCAAGGTCATCTTGTTCCTCGGAGGCTACTGTTACTGCAGGCACTTCACGCCGATCTACTGCAAGGTCATCTTGTTCCTCGGAGGCTACTATTACTGCAGGCACTTCACGCCGATCTACTGCAAGGTCAGCTTGTTCCTTGGAGGCTACTGTTACTGCAGGCACTTCACGCCGATCTACTGCAAGGTCAGCTTGTTCCTCTCGAGGCTACTGTTACTGCACACACTTTCACACCAGCTTGGTGCAAAGTTGGCTTCTTCCACGGAGACTACTGTTTTTCTGCAGACACTTCACACCAGCTTGGTGCAAAGTTGGCTTCTTCCGCGGAGACTGCTTTTTCTGCCAAGCCAGCTTCCTCTTCAGAGGCTAATGTTACTGCAGGCACTTCACACCAGTGTGTTGCAAGGTCAGCTTCTTCTTCCTCTGAGACTAGTGTTTGTGCAGGTACTTCACCCCAGTGTTGTTGCAAGGTCAGCTTTCTTCCTCGAAGGCTACTGTTACTGGAGGTAGTTCACACCAGCCTTCAGAAAAGTCGGCATCTTTCTCACAGTCAACTTCCACTTCAAGCACTTCATGCAAAACTTACAAGAAGCCTCCACGTCCATGTGTCTTTTGTGGGACATTTCAAGCAAAACTTTCAAGACACATGAAGAGGAAGCATAAGGAAGAAGAGAGTGTGAAAGCAGCTTTACTTCTGCCCCCTCAGGAACAGTTGAGAGTGTTTGAATCTTTAAGAAAAGAAGGAATCCTCAAAAAAAATATCCAGCATCGGATGAAGGAAAACAGCTGCTGAGGGAAAGGAAGCAGGGTAGCACAGGTGTAGTGATGTGTAGTGGGTGTAACGGCTTCTTTAGCAGAAAGTAATTTGCAAGCACAAGAACATATTACTGCTCTCGTAGTGCAAATGCTAGAGCCGAAACAGTTGCATTTTCAAAAACACCGACTTCAGGGGTATCAGCGGAATTCCAAAGCGAGATTTCTCAACCACAGGAGCTATCAAGGTCACCGTCGTTTAGTAGTTAGGGTTCCTCTTTCCTGTCATGCTCTTTTTCTCTTTAAGATAAATTAGATTTCTTATTTTCTGCCTCTTGTGCTCAGCATCCTGTCTTTTTTTCCAAGCTTTCTCCCAATTTTTCTGAAGATGGAGTATGGCTACCTTTAAGTGGGATACAAAACAGCCATACACACCAAATTCCACCCCCAGGCTAGGTAGGTAGGTTGTGTATTGACTGTATGCTTAGATTGGGGGTGACCGCAGGAGTTGACAGCCTGTGTACACAGAAGAAGAAGAATAAACACTGTCCACATGTGGTCAAACTCCCATACACACACAACAAGGCTTACTCTGTGCACACACACTATCTCTCCACTCAACCAAAGGTGCACAACAAAAAATTCAATTCCCCAGTTCCCCTCCCATAGGGAGTTTACAATTTATTAAATTTACTCAACAGAAATTAAGAATGCCGGAAATAACTCTTCGGCTGCTAATTTAAATTTGTATCCATCCACTCAGCATAGAGCCAACATTTCCATTTACATAAAAGACACATAAAAACAAGTGAACTAACAGAGACCAGTCACGGGCACACCCTAGCACTCTTTAAGTACCAGTCCATGGCACACAACCACGCAAGGATCAGTATCATTCCTGCGTTATCGGGCTTTCTTTACCCTGGCCCTCAATTCATCGTCCTACCCATGCCTGGGTAGTGAGGCCGGCTTCCATCCCACAGAGACTCGTGTCCCCTCCGCCAACTCCTCGACCCAAGGCTTAGTTGCGACGACCTTTCACACTAGACTGCTTACTTCCGAACACCCACTCCAGTGCCCATCGCTAGGGCCCCAGCCAAGGCAGTCCGGGATGCCCTCAGTAAGCGGGTAGCTGAATAAAGGGAGAACTGTGAAACAGGGAAATTCCGTGTAAATACCTCTCCAGGTGTTATATTTAAACGACCCTTTACACCTATAGTCCCTGTCAACCCCTTACAACTGAACACTTACCTGGTGCCAACCAGCAAACCTGAGTACTGTCCAAACCCCCACCCGGGGTGCGATCAGGAGCGCTCAGTGCACCGACTGCACTTCTCAACTCGCTCTCGGCCTCTGCACCCACAAGTCAATCGGAGAGCCCGAGCTTACCACTCCAGAGAGGAACTCGCTACTCTATACCTGGCCTTCCGCCGCTAAACACGTCTTGAATACAGGTTCAAGACCAACGCTCTCACGTTAACTTTAGGCTCTACATACTCTCCCCTTAATTAAAATCATGCGACCCAACTCGCATGGCAGCCATGATGTACACTTGTTTACTTAGCTGACAAGGTGTCAACTCTGATGTGGCCCATAGTGGTCGGTGGTGCTATAAACCACATGATTGAGTGATTGTTTACTTGGTAGTGTTGTCAATAGTGGTCGATGGTGCTATAAAACACATGAATGATTCATATTATTTACTTGGTAGTGTTGTTTGTCTATATGTATGGCCATTTTATGTATCTTTAACAGGCTGAATGCATCCATGGAATTTTCAATTCCAGAGGCGTGGGGTGTTTGATGTGTTTGGGGGGCTTGAGAAGATTTTCTTTTCAATTTCATGCAATTTTTTTTCTTTGGGATGCACCTTGCTCCAAGTATGTCTGCCTCTTTTGTGACATAGGTTTTGATTGTTGTGTCTTCTTCCTTCCTCATTAATTGGCTGTGTTTGAATGTTTTTGTTCACTTTTGGTCAGCTTTGACTGGCCGGTGAAATGTTTGACTTGCATGGATCTCCTTCATCAATGGAGGAATCATCCACCGGCTCCCAACTCTTGCACATAGAATGTCTAGTTGTTCTTTTTCAAATACCCTATTGACAAGGTCAAGGTCAGGAAGATAGTTTGGAGTGGGGTGGGGTGGGATTGGGGGTATTTAGAGGGCCCTAATACCATTTTGTTGTTGTTGTTGTTTTTTCCACAATAGTGGAACTGTTGGACTCAGCTCCAATTTGGTGTGTGGACACTTTGACTTATGAAGTTATGCTTATGGTCAAGGATATTGATGTGCATAATAGAAATAGGGCTTTGCGACTGCTTAGCAACACAGTTGGTTTTGTTGGTTCATTTGTTTTTGCTGGAAGTTGCTTCTTGTGATCGCCACTACGGTATTAATCACTTTATTAAATCACTTTTCAAAATGAAAAGGCAGCGTTTGATATGGTTTGTTTCAGAATGCTTGTCTACAATTTGTCTTTCTGCCTCTCCTGCAGTGGGGCACTGCGGAATGTGAAATTAAGGGCCCCTCCTGTTTCTGGAACCACAGGAACTATCACGTTCACTGTCGTTGGGTAGTTAGGGGTTCCTCTTTCCTGTCATGCTCTCTTTTTCTCTTCAAGATTTTCTTATTTCTGCCTCTTGTGCTCTACATCCTGTCTTTTTTCCCAATTTTCTTCCCAGTTCCCTGAAGATGGAGTATGGCTACCTTTAAGGTGAGATAAAAACAAAACACAAAACAGCCATACATACAAAAAACACCCCCAAGGCTAGGTAGGTGTGTTGTGTATTGACTTATAGTTGCATGCTTAGATTAGGGGTGACCGCAGGAGTTGATAGCCAGTGTAAGAAGAAGAAGTCTGTCTGCCTCCATCCAATTCCTGTAGCACGCTTGAACTCCACTCACACCCCCCCATCCACCCCCCCCCCCCTCTCTCTCTCTCTCTCTCTCTCCTATGCCTGAACATGTGGGCATGTATGTTGTGTGTTTCTGTGTCTGTCGTTCTGTCTGTCTGTGTTCTATATGTGAGTATGGCTTTCAAGAAGTGTATGTGTGTGTACTGTCTCAGTCTGTTTGCATGCCTATCGTGTCAAACTTCACACTTCAAGCTTGGTTGTGTGACATCACAGAAAAAAAAAACAAACACAAACCATGAAAACATTGCACTGAAACATATACAACCTGTTGAATAAGTTTATAAAGTATACACACCTTAACCTAGAACAAGATGCAAGGCAAAATAAACTTATTCCCAGTTGTACTATGTCGACTTCCCACTACAAAAATAAACAGTAAAAAAAGCGGCGTCAAGCGGTACCATCGGCATCAAACCCTTGTTGTTTGCATCACTGGACGGCGTTCTTTACCACTGAACTTGCACGCCAGGCTACCAGCAGCATGTTGAATGTAACCATGTAACCAATATAATTTGAAAGTGCACTGCAGGGACGAAAGCCTTTTTTTTTTGCCATTTCCGCCCGAATTATTGCTAAATAGCTCAAAAATAAGACACCGTCATCATCCTTGACCCATAAGAACATAAAATTACAAGTTTCAAGAAAGATTGACACACTAGTTTTGTCTGGAGCACGTAAACATAATTTTCTGGACAGACTATACCAGACAGAGTACAGACAGACAGCATTTCCTCAGTCCGTTTTAAAGTACTCTCTGTTCTTAAGAATTGGAAGTATAAAATCGGAGAGCTCAGACCTCTGCCAAGGTAGCATTTTAAAGAAGGAGAAAAAAAAATGTAATATATGTATTTGATTACCTCCCACTTAGGTTGACATTTGGTACCCTAAGGTTGATATATTTGTATTACTTCTCACTTAGGTTGACATTTGGTACCCTTAAGGTTGATATT
The DNA here is from genome assembly GCA_016801955.1 of Conus betulinus. Taxonomy (NCBI): domain Eukaryota; kingdom Metazoa; phylum Mollusca; class Gastropoda; order Neogastropoda; family Conidae; genus Conus; species Conus betulinus. The sequence continues at coordinate 9,674 of JADBJO010023107.1, forward strand.
CACTGTACATTAGAACTAAGGGGAATGTTTTAAGTTTTTTCCCTCGTTTTCTCTGTTTTATTCAAGCTGACAACATACAGCTGAGCTATGCACAACTTCACTGCTCCCAAAAGCATGCTATCCCACAAATGGGTTACGGCATTTCAAAAATGGACTAGAGGTCTAAATGTGCCTTTTAGTTTTGATGCACACTGCTATGGAAAGAAAGTCTTAGTCACTCAACCAGTTGCTTGATTACTTTTACAGTGTTAAGCTCCTTTGGGCTGGGCTCCCCTCACCCAACCTCCTACTCCTACAAACACACACATTTACACTTTTACAACCCAT
>JADBJO010023107.1:15000-26975 GCA_016801955.1 Conus betulinus
AGCTGCTCTGTAAGTTGCCGGACTTAATGGATGCGTTTCTGAGAGTGTTGCTCAAATTTCCTGACCAACACTGCAGGTGCCTGTATCTCTTGGACCTGGTTGACGCCAGGATATATTATGAAAGGAAGCATAGAGTACAGCCCTGTCATGTAGTCTCAGACTGAAATTGAAATCCATAGCATCATCTTAATCATCCTCATTCTCATCGATCAGCATAAAAAAAAAATGTCTCAAATTCTGTGGCCCTTCATGCCCTGCTCTCATGGTGCCCTCAATTTCGATGTCCTCTCCACGTCTGTGGCCTTGGTTTGGTTCCGTCGGGGTCAACGGTATAGGCGAGTCCATGGGGGCTGTCGTTGGACGGACGTGGTGGCGCCCTCCAGAGGAAGACCTCACTCACGCCGGCTCCGCGATTAAGCAATCATTGTCGTCAGTAGGGGGCTTAGTAGGTGGTGTCCTGCGTATGTTAGATCAGAACAGGCGCCACTGAACGCTACCGAAGTGACTCGGCAGCAGTGCAGTGTCTCCTCCGGTGGGTTGTTCCCTGTGGATTGCTGGTGCTGGGGCTGCGGCAGGGCCGGCCAGGCCGTGGCTGTGACGGGGTTTCGGAATGAGCAGCGTGCCTCCAAGATGGCGTAGAGGTTGGGACAGAAAAAAAAAAACCGACGTGTTTCGACCTCTTAGATCTTCTTCAGGCAAGACACAAACAAATAAGACACCAGCACACACATACACACACGCGCGAGCGCGCGCACGCACGCACGCACGCACGCGCGCGCGCGCGCACACACACACACACACACACACACACACACACACACACACACACACACGCACGCACGCATGCACGCACGCACACTGTGACGCCAACGTAAATTATGACGTCAACTTAAAATGACATAGGTAACCGCATGACGAAAATGATAGTATGAGACGAGGGAAGTCAGCAAGAACTAACGGCCGAGGCTTAGTGTCCAGCCTATTTTATTTTGTTTTAATCGTCGTTTTCTCCGTAGTGATACTATGTGGAGAGGCTGACTTTCAAGTCAGTAGTGGTCGATGTTCACTGTGTATGTGTGATACTTCTGATGATGGTACCATCGAAATATGTACCAGGAAATTTATTTGTTATAAAATGTGTGTGAACGCTGTGTCGCTGAGAGTGACTTAAAAAAACTCCTGCAAGAATATTTATGTGCTCTAATTGTACCACCTCACGTGTGTCGGTGGGCTGAGTTTATTGATGTGAACATTGTAATATCAATACACGGAGAGACTAATTAAATTTTGTTTTAGATCAACAACTCGTCGAATCGAAGTTTATTGTGTTCTATGGAACTTTGCTGAAATCGTGTTCGCCGGGGATTCAATGGTTTACTGTGCCTTGTGAATCTGCGGTTCTTCTTCTATGGATTGCTGTGCATTGTGGATCTGCGGTTCTTTCTGCTATGGATTAATGTGCTTTGTGAATGTGAATCTGCGGTTCTTCATCTGATAGTTCGACGTAATTTATTATGCTTGCTGTGTGGAGAACCTGTTTTTCTTCTTCATCGCTTGTGTTTATGAAACAGCCGTGCTTATCGTGTGGGGACCTTGGTTATCCTTCTTTGCCTTCTTTTAGTGTTGTAGACTGTGGCTTGAGTACTGTGGAACCGAGTGTGTTGACTGTATATGTGAGACACTGTGGACGGCGCCAGCGAGATCTGTGAGTGATATCAAGATATGTAATATGAACGCTGATATCTGATAATTGAAGTTCCTGTGTATTGATAGCTTGATCTATATGCTATGTAGTGACATATGTTGATTTGTACCAATTCAAATAATGTATATATTTTATGGTTCAGGCAGCATAATCATAAAGAAAATAATTTAACTCGTGTGTTGCCGGGCTATCCATGTGCATATGGTGTGGGTGTGTGTAGGGAATAATTATTACACGCATCCAAACTTTTTGAGACGGGAGTCAGACAGCAAAACACGCACCGCACACCATCCGTAGCACACACACACACACACACACACACACACACACACACACACACACACACACACACACACACACAGAGGGAGAGACAGACATGGAGATGGGCTGACAGATAGACAGACAGATTGAGTGTGTGTGTGTGTGTGTGTGTGTGTGTGTGTGTGTTGTATATTACTCACTTGAAGAGCTTGTGATTCTGCATCTTGGCTCGTGACCTCTTAATGAGATATTTCTGTTTACCTGTCACATCACATCATTTTACTTTATCCATTATTTCTGTCGTATTGCATCATTGCACTTTATGCATTACTTCCATCACACATCACATCATTGTACTAAATGCATAACTTCTGTCATTTTGCATTATCACACTCTGCGCATAAGCTATCACATCACTTAATTACACACCCCATGCATTACCTCTGTCATATCACAACATTACATCCAGTACATTGCCGCGCTGTCACATTATTACACGTTCTCTATCCATTACCTGTCACGTCAAATTACTACACTCTGTGCATTACCTCTGTTACAACACATTGTTTCAGTCTGTGCATTACCTCTATCATATCACATCCCTCCAAGGGTTAAGATCTTGCTATGGTCAGAGAGCTTGTGTGGTCCACTGATGTCTTAGGCTCTGTCAACAGGGGCATCAACACTTTATGGATGTCTGACTCAAGACATGAATAGCCAAGTTGCTGACTTGCCTAGCTAAGCGCAACGTGGTAGGAGTTGATGCCCGTGGTAGGGTCTCCCATTTCAGACAAGCTGAATGAGGGCTTTGACAAAATGTGACCCGCCATTTCCTTGTTTCTTTTTTCCTTTCACAGTGGATTGTTTTACCTTCTTCTCCCTTCAGGTCTTCTTTTCTACATTCTCTTTTCTCTGTGGTCTTCTTATGACCTGCTCCGTTTGCCGTGTTGTGCAGCCTGTAATGGAGGGGAATGAGACCTTAGTGATTGTGAGAGCAGGTACTTCCAACTCATTTCTATGGCTCGGACCTGTCCCAGGCAGGAGGTATACACTGGACTAAGTGTCACAGTGTCAATCAGCTAATCGTGCATGGGGCTGGAGCAAGACAGATAGATCCCAGCTGGCCAGGCAATCCATGTAGTGCTCTACTCTCTGTCCTTGGGACCTGGGCATGATCAGTGGGGATAGGCTTAATGGATTACAGTTTGTCGTATATTCCTTCTGCAGCCTGGGAGTGCTCATGATCGTAGCTTCTTGGCCCTGGCCTTTTAGTAGTTGGATTCCATGGTGGGAGGGTGGCAGACGGATGAATTTCAAATCAAACAACATAGTTTCCTCACCACATCTTCCCTTCAAATGGAAAAGCCTGGCAAAATCATGAAGTAGAGATTATGGTCATAAGGACGGGGTGGGGTGGGGGGGGTGTCTCAGATTCAGATTCTAAGCTCAGAGCAGACACTGGGACTAGTGGCTTTCTGGCTCGTAATGGAGAGTAATGATGATAACACACCTTTTTCGGTGTTCAGCGCTTTAGCATTCAAGATAGGCTTTTAAGGTTTGTCAGCCAATCCCAAGTCCTTTAAGACTTAGAAACATGTCACTCGTGGCAGAAGGATGCTCTTAGCGTCGACCACAGCTGTTCCAGAAGGCTACTGTAATTGTGAATCAGTGTAAATATGGGTGTCACCACATAAACTCATCCAATGGTGTCATAGGCGTCTCTGAGGCGAAATCAAGTCCGAGCTGACTTCGCATGGTGTCGTAGATGTGTGAAGAGTTATAATCTAAAAGAGAATAGAAAGAGTGCCCAGAAATGTCCTCTTTCTGACCATCTGCACGCTTAAACTGCCCTCTTTCTGACCATCTGCACGCTTAAACTGCCAGAGACAACCTAGGTGGGCTGCTTGAACGTCAGAGCCCATAGGTGATTCAGACGCCAGAAGTCAGTATGGGACCGATGCTCTGGGAAGGAGGTATGTGGTGTCTGCTGCAAGGCATTCCAAGACTGACCATGCAAAGATCTAGCCTGATGTGCAAATGTGCAAACTAAAATGTTTCTTCACATCATATTTCATCCTCTACAGTCTGAAAAATTAATGAAGATGCAGAGATGAAATGAGAGGTGGACCACTTTCATCTCATTGTCACGGTGGATTCAACAATTGGAAGATCCAGAGTCTATATTCAAATTTCAAGGAACTGGCTCTGTAGAAAACCGAAATTCAGAACCAGGACACTTCCACTTTTTCCATCCCTAACGTGTTCTCAAAAACCAGCACAACCTAATGCAGCTGGAGTTATGGGAGGAGCCTAATTACTCATCCTCAAATGTCTTTTATTCAGCCCTATTGGTTTAAATACTTCTCTTAAAGCTTTAGCTGTTAGAAATACTTCATGATCAACAATAACAGCGTGTTGTGTATATTATTTATCTCCATCTGTATCTGCCAGATGACAAGAGCTGGTCAGCCTGATAGAGGAACTACCCTGGCTTCTCTGCTGTTGGATATTTCAAGGGGCACAATCCTCTTTGGGGTAGTGTGAATACTTCATCCATAGGACTCCTTGAAGATATGATTTCAAAGAGTGTTAAGAGATTTTGTAATTTTTGCGATTGTGGAATGGAACCTACGGTTTTGATGCTTTTTTGTATTCATGGAGTGCAACCACCAGTGATGTGGAAGAGTGGGACGCTGAGTGGATTGTGAAGTGTGTTTACCCAATGTGAGGAAGGGTGGAAGATTACTGTTACTTCAGAGGAGCTCTGGACACGGACATAGGAGGATGTCCAATTGTAACCCTCGTGGGTTTTAATATAGTAGTCAGGACTAGGATTGTCCTATGCAACCCTGGGTTGGGTGTGCTACATGGTTGGACTGGTTTGTCCTGATGCAACCCTGGTTTGGGTGTGCTTAACCCTTGGTGGGTGTAATATGCCTGGCGTGGCAAGTTTCACTCAAGTATAGAGTGTAGATGTAGATGCACATTCTGCACGTAAAAAGGGTGCAAATCAAACAGGCCTGTGCAACAGAGCACTTCTGAACTGCAGGAATACAGCAATGCATGTCTTATCTGAACAAAGGTCAGCCAGTTTTTTGAGAGACTGGTGGGCATTTATGACTGTGTTTACGGCTCTTTTACACAACCATGCCTTAGAGACAACGACTGAGTCAGTGATGACCAAGGTGGGCAATTTGCGTGGCTTCAGGAGGGCGTGGGGGTGTGAGAGGTTGGTCGTCGACTGTCAGTCACCCATTCAGTCATTTCGACTTGCTGAGAGAGACCACTTCAACCAGACAGGAAGTGTTGCTGAGTGAAGACGTCCAGGATGCCCAAAGGTCCACCTCCAGGCAGCAGGACAGGTTTGTTGTCCTGTTGGCTCTGAGGCAGAGAACGGCCACTTCCAACGACACTCAGGGGGCAGCTGCAAGCAGCTGGGCAATGTCACCATCAGTGACCAGACCATTCGGAAACGGTTGAGAGAGGCACACCTGCGCTCAAGACGACCAGCCATCCATCCTGTCCTGACACCAGCTCACCATGCTGCTCGTTTTGGCTTGGGCCCAGCGTCACTTAGCATGGACCAGAGATCAGTGGGCAAGAGTATTGTTTACTGACGAGTCCCGCTTTGCCTTATCATTTCATGACGGCAGGAAACCGTGTCTGGCGGCAGCAAGGAGAACGCTATCACGATGGTCTCGTTAGCGAGCGTGATCGCTATGGTGGTGGATCCATAATGGTGTGGGGAGGGATGGCACGGAACTACAGACCCCCCCCCCCCCTGCACATGGTGCAAGGCAACCTCAACAGAGTGGGCTACAGGGATGGCATCCTGCAGCCCCTTGTGCTGCCAGCGCTGCAAGCTATTGGACCAGGCGCGGTACTTCAAGACGACAACGCCAGACCTCACAGGGCTTGAGTCGTCAACAACTTTCTTCAGCTGCAACACGTGATCCACATGGACTGGCCAGCCTGCTCACCAGACCTTAATCCAATCAAAGCACCTATGGGACGTGCTGGGCCGGCGACTTCGAAGCAATCACCCCCCACCAGTTGACCTCAACCAGCTGTTCCAGTTCCTTGAGCAGGAGTGGCAGGCAATACCCCAGATGACTCTGAGGACTCTGACTCAATCCATGAGGCAAAGGAGCATCGCGTGCATCCACGCAAATGGCGGACACACACGTTACTGACTGTGTTTTGTGTATCTCTGGCGTTCTGACTTTTGAAAAGATGGGTAGTGGACTTGAAAGTGACAAGACATGCTGTTCAAATCAATTTTGTCACTATCTGTGTCATTGATGTTTTGATTAATGGCTGAAGTAAAGTTCCAAAGCATTGGTTTTGGGTTGTTTCCGTTCTGTTTGAGCAAGTAGCGAGGGAATTTCCAAGTGGCCTTTCAATTGTTTTGAGCAGTATACATTAAAGGTGTAATTGTAATGATAACAGAAGTTTGATGATTATACAGATTTGATTATATTGCGCTATTTGGGAAAAAGAGAAAGATGAAACGTTGAACGCGAAAAGAAAAGAAAAATTGAAAACTAAATAAATAAAATATGTTGCCTAAAGATTTCTTTCTGTACCCCAACTGTAGGTGCGAAGGTTGGGCAGAACAAAGACTCATGTGAGTATTCTATAGAGGTCCAGTGTGCAGCCTCTGTGGTGGTCCCCTAAGGTGGTTACAGCCAAGTGCATGAACGCGCCAGCTCGAGCTCTGACAAGTCAAGAACATGACTGTGTCTTTACTACAACTATTTAATATAAACGAACCGTATAGTGGAAACATGTGTGTGAGGGCTGTTGGTGATTCTTGATAAAACTCTTTGAAATATTGTATTATTGCCGTTTGTATGTGGGGCGGGGTTGTTTTCGTGTGAAGAGAAGAAAATAAATTGTTTGGGAAAAACGTAGTGAAGTGCAAAGTAGATGTTAATTACTTAAACCCTTGCCTTTATTGTTGAGTAAACCCGTGAGTAGAATGACATTTTTGGTATAGAAAACAACTTAATTTTGTGGTAAGCCGAGTGCATCCTACTTGGGTGACTTTGGTGTGATTGGACATAGGTGCGTTGCATACGAAGTAACAGATACTGTGATTTGTGAGTGCAACGTCTGTGTATGTGCACAAACAGTGGTGTGTGACAAAAATGTTTCATACGCTGAGTATTTCAACTTTCATCAAACAAACTGTGCAAAGCCTAAAACATCTTGGTTTAACTCTGACTGTCAACACATCACAAATAATGCAACGGGCTCAAACCATGGCAGATGTATCTGCAGCACAACGTCACCACCAGCCCGACCAACCCAGCGAATCAGTGCTCGAGCCGTCGCAGCGAACCAGTGACCAATCGCAGAGAGTTCATCAGAATAAGTGACAGCGATTTCTGACGGAGAGGCTCTGTTGCAAAGCTATTACAAAACATCAAAGAAGATGTCTGGAAAACTATCGAGGAAAATCAAGGTAAACACCAGTCATTCCATTCATCACCTGAACACCTGCATATGCCTCTGTATCAGACGGGATATCCAAGCCGTTGCTAATCTTGAGCTTTACCTCCACTATTGATAACCAAAACCATCATTCCTGCCAGATCCTCTAGAACTTACATCTTAATAAATTCTGTTAAAAACAAGACTTAACTCAAAGAAGTTTCCACTGAACCTTTCCTCTGACAATACTGAAATCCACAATCACGCACGTTTAAGGAGCTTAAAGAAGTGAAATCAGCTCTCGCAAACTCAATGTAATTAGTTCTGGTTCCTGGCCGGTTAATGACCATCCAGGACCATTTCTGATACTATCTAGGAAAGCTTCTACAGACCTTCTACAAGTTCAGCAGTCAATATGGATCAGGAGGACACTATTCCACCCTCCTGGGCGGAAAATGATGAACACTATCATATATTCCATTTTCAATTTCATCGGTGCATCATCCATCATCTATTAATGTCCCAATCATCAATTGATTATTCTTACACTTTTTAGGGGTCAGACTAATAAAAATAGAGTTATTGGAGGAGGAGCGGACGAAACTCTTTCCACCCCTGGAACCTTCGAGAAAAGTTAATAAGACTGTTAATACAGCAGTCAGGGGGCGTGGTCGTTCCACCCCGAAGGGTTACATGGACAGTAACGAATTTTGTCTGTAAATCGCGGACACACTGGACGTCAGTTGAACTGGATGATAGTGAAGGGATCTTCTGTCACGTGAGGGCTGCAGCCCTAAGTTTTGGTTTTCTATAGAAAAGACGAGAAGCTTTTTTCAAGTCCACTGTGGCCACATCCATGCCTGATCTTATAAAGCATAGCGAGCCGTGCGATGGCTTTCTAGCCAGCTCTTAAAGGTGTCCAGCCTAGAGTCGCTGAGCAATTGTGTTGGACACTGGGTGCATCTTGTGGTAACCTTTTGTAAACGGAGCAGGTTGCTATTCTTTGCACTGCTTCGATGGGTTGTGATTAGAAGAGGTCTTCGGTTTGTGTAGGGGTCCCGGAAACCCGTACTCGCTTGGTATATTCCAAGACTGACGCACAGAGCTGTATAAGCAGTATCGCTCTCTGAGGTCAGTGAGGGGGTGCGCCTCAGGCACCCACGGCGAGTGTGGTTGGCTTGCAAGTGAAGGACTCCGCCCCCCCCTCTGTTGGCTTTGACTCAATCTGATCACTGTTATGTTTTCCCTCACCGACTCTCCACAGAAAAAAAAGTTAATGGCGTCACCGCTATGAGGTAACCCCTCTTGTGCAGACAGATGGTAACCCCCGATGCACTGGTGGGTCAAAGGGGTGACAGAATTTTGTTGGACCAAGGATTTTCTGCAGCAAGTCCAGGTCATATGATAGCCTGGACACATACATATTTGTGGTGTTTCCAGGTTATATGTGTGCACTGGTTCTGGGGCTGATGTGCACGTGTGTGAATGACGGTCCCAGACGGTACATTTGCCAGGATGTATAAGCAGTAGATGGCGGTGCTGTCCAAGTTGCGCGCTCAGGGTTCCCTTGTTTTTCAAGTGATTTTGTAGGGTCATCTTCCTGCAGATGGTAACCTAGGCTTTTGGTGGCTGTATTTGCGTGATGTTTATTTCGTTATGTTCCGGATAGACCGCTGTGGTCATCCGCGAATAGAGCGTGCTGTGCGGATTTTCAGTTTCTGTCCGGGCATTCTGGTCGTGCATGATGTATAGCCGTAGAAGCTGTGTCATCCGCGAAGGAGACGGGGCTGTGCGGAAATTTCGGGCAAAGGTTAGACTCGACGGTTGACCGGTCCTAAAACGCGTGAGCCCTAAAGGACTCCTGAACTTGACACTGACAAAGTCTGACCTGGCTCATCCACCACAACTATGCCTGTTGGCGATCTTGCAAGAATCTACCACACCCACCTGCTGACGGTGGCCGTGGCCTTCAGGCTCATACTGATGTAACTTGTGGAGGAGGGGAGCAAGTGGTAGTATTACCTTTATCACATCACATAATTACAGGTCTATATGTAAACTGTATCATTATATTCACTATCCCAATCTAGACGTAGTGATTTCTGCCCTACCACATCATTAAACTCTGTGCTTTACTTCTATACAGTTGACATCTGGTTGCACTGTCTGTGTATTTAGCTTCTACCACATCACATCACTACACTCTGTGCTTTGTTTCTACTTTGTCACATCACGACATGGAACTCCATGCAGTACTTCTGTCACATCACAATATGTGCATCGATTCTGTCACAAATTACATGAGTTACATGCTCTCCAATTACAGCTCTGACATCACATTATTACCACTCTATGCATTACATTTATGCGATAACATCAATACACTCCAGACATTACCTCTATGACATCACTGATGCTACAGAACGTCATTACACTCTACATATAACTCGGGACATGACATGCCGGCACTTTGGATATTACTATGCCACACCATATTTTACTACACAGTGTATCACTTATGCCACATCATATAAGTCTGCTCTGTATATTACTTATGCCAATGATATAACTTTGGTCTGTACATGGTATGCCACATCATATTAGTACACTCTGGTGCATTACTTATGCCACTCATTCATATCACTGCACTCTGTATATTCCTTATGCCACATCATGTCACTGCACTCTGTGTCCCATTACCTATACCACACCATATTACTTTGCACGCTGTATATATTACTACGCCACCATCATATTACTGCATATGTATCTTAGTTATGCCACATCATATTACTGCACATGTGTATTACTTATGCCACATCATATTACTGCCACATTTTTGTCGTTTATTACTTATGCCACCATCAATATTACTGCACAACTGTATATACTACTATGCAGATACTCCATCATAGTACTAGCCACATGTTTATTAACCTTATGCCACATCATATTACTGCACATGTATATTACTTACGCCCATCATATTACTGTCACATGTACATTACTTATGCCACAACCCATATCACTATCACTCTGTATATACTTATGACATGATAATACTGCACTCTGTGCATTTACTTGATGCACACCATATTGACTGCATGTGTAATTACTAAGGCACACCATATTGCTGCACTGTTATATACTTATGCCAAATAATATCACTGCACTGTATATTACTTATGCCACATCATATCACTGCACATCCTGTAGATACTTATGCACCAGCATATCACTGCAAGTATAAGTAACTTATGCACACATCGCATGAAAACTTTACTCTGTAGATTACCTCTGCCGATTATCTTACTGCACTCTGTATAGTCCTAGTGCAGACATCACATTAATTTTACTCTGTACAGTACTTATGCCACATCGTACCATTCTACTTTGTATATTATTTTGACATATCATGTAATTTATCTGTGCTGTTATCCAAGCACATTCAATTACAGCAATCTGTGTTTACCTATGCAACATTCATATATTTTTACCTGTACTAATACTTACATAAATCATATCAACTGCACTCTGTATATCTACTCACGCCACACCATATCAGCTGCACTGATATATCACTTGAAGCCAACTATATTACTGCACGTTGATCATTACTTAAGCACATTCATAGTACGCACGGTATATCACTTAAGCCACATCATGTACGCCATGGTATATCACTTACGCCACATCATATTACTTGCACTGTATATCATTATTGCCCACATTATATATACTAGACTGTATTACTTAATGACCACATCATATCCACTGCACTCTGTATATTACTTATACACATCAAAATTACTGCTACTGTATATTCTATAATGTATGCATAAGTATTACTGCACTGATATAACTTACAGCCACATTCATGTTACTGCACTGTCTATAACTTAAGGGCACAGCATATTACTGCACTCACTATGATCATTTACTGCCACATCATATATAGCGAGCAACTGTATATGAACTTATGCCAACATCATATCACGGCACGTATATTACGTATTCCAAATCATTTTACTGCACATGTATATTATTTATGCCACATCCCTTCACTGCAACTGTGGATAGTTACTAATCCAACATAAGTATCACTGCACACGTATAGTACTTAGTCAACATAATATCACTGCCACACTGTATATTACGTAAGACACTGTAAATAATCTTCTTGCACACTGTATAGTACTTACTCCACACAATAATACCACTGCACACTGTATATTTACTTGAGACGTTATGCTCACTGCATCTGAATGTTACTAAGCCAATCCTGATCATACGTTATGTACTAAACTATTCCACATCCAGTCATTCACGCTATAGATTACTTTGGCCACATTCATATTCCTGGCCTTTGTAATTACGAGGCCATAATATTATCACTACACTGTAGTCGATGATGTTACACACATCATGCACCATGCATTGTTCCGTCGAAATAAATCAGTACAAACAAGGCTTATTTCTGTCACCCTCAATAGGTAGGCTTTGCATACAAGTGGCCACAATATGCACTTTGGGACGCAGGGTTTGGCGTCTGTCACATCGCAGTTTTAAGCTA
>JADBJO010023108.1:0-10000 GCA_016801955.1 Conus betulinus
AAAGGCACATTGCTGGATTAATTCATAAATCAAGGCTGAATACCTGGAACACTAAATATTCTCAGGGTATTACTGGTGTCTGCCGAGGGACAAATTCATGACATCATAGTTTGTTTGAAGCTCAGTGTGATCTCGCTCTATCAGGAGGAAGGTATTGAGATGACATAACTTTGATAATGCCAACACTGTCTTACATGATTATGTGGGGACATTGCCATGTTTATTCTCAGTCCACAGGCTGCAAAATTCTTATATCAGATCAAACAATTTTGTGTACCAATAGGGTATTTCACTTATGTGAATTGCATCTATCAGATGTGGGTTTGGAAAGTACTAACCATGGATGATAAAATTGATATGGTGTTTTATTTTAATTATTTTAAATAAGTGTCTAATATCTGGCAATCAAAAGACATTACATAAACCACTGAACTGAACTGGACTCTAATTGGACGTCTAGCCAACTGACAGAGTGAGAGAAAAAAGACAGAATGGAGTTTTTCAAAACAGTGGGAAATGTTTGAACTTGTTTGAAGAAATTTTTTTTGTCATGGAAAGAAAAGAAAAAGCAGAGGAAAAGAATGACAAGAATATCTGACAGACAGAAGATACACGCTATTTGTTTCACAGCAGTCATGTAATTTTCAGGGTATGTTTTCCTTTATGAGCCTTAGTTTGGCCTTCCATGACAGCTGTATGTTGCATTAGCTTCACACACAGTTCTGTGCTCATCATGTATTCATAAATTTGGAAGTAGTTGTAGATACAAAATCTTCAAAAGTTTTTTTTTTGTACTCCGTCAGATTTATGTGCTCTGTTCATTGTCCGGTCCAGCAGCGTGCACAATCTTTTTTTTAAACAAAGAAACGGACACTAATGGGCCGTCAAAAACAGCTGAAAATGGATTATAACTACTGCACAAGAATTCCGTTAAGTCAATAAGAGAAATCAATTGCTTTTGCAGCATCCTGAACAGCAAAATGAATTTGCTTCTGTCTTTGAACGTTTGTCGATCACAGCATGGAAGTTTGGATAAGTTTGGAAACGGATTCATAGACTTGGTACGTTTCAAACATCTGTGCCTCATTGTGACTCCCCTTTTTATGTTCAGGTGGGTCAACTCTGAACTATGTGCATGGTTAGACCCCTCACTTGTGTGTTATTGGGGACACAGCTTGCGCTTGATTCACATGGGGACATGTGATGAATGGAGGTACAGTGCAGTAGTAAAGGAAATGGCGGACAGTCTCGCAGAAGAAGGAGCAAACAGAAACCTTCTGAGACGCTGAAAAATTGATTAAACAATCCTTGACATTTGTCTTCTTGTGAATGATGCACATTGTGGACAAGTATATACATAAGCAGACTTTTAGTTAAAAAAAAAATGGCTACTTACCATTGTGCCAAAGGCACATTGCTGGATTAATTCATAAATCAAGGCTGAATACCTGGAACACTAAATATTCTCATGGGTATTAATGGTGTCTGCAGAGACCAACATTCCTGTACATCATCTTTTGTTGAATGCTCAGTGTTGATCTCGCTCTATCAGGAGGAAGGTATTGAGATGAATAACTTTGATAATGCCAACACTGTCTTACATGATTATGTTGCTGACATTGCCATGGTTATTTCTCAGTCACAGGCTGCAAAATTTCTATATAGATCAACAATTTTGTGTACCACTAGGGTATTCACTTATGTGAATATGCATATATCAGATGTGGGTTTGAAAGTACTAACATGGATGATAAATTGATATGGTTTTTATTTTAATTATTTTTAATAAGTGTCTAATATCTGGCAATCAAAAGACATTACATAAACCACTGAACTGAACTGGACTCTAATTGGACGTCTAGCCAACTGACAGAGTGAGAGAAAAAGACAGAATGGAGTTTTCAAAACAGTGGAAGATGTTTGAACTTGTTTGAAGAATTTTTTTTGTCATGGAAAGAAAAGAAAAAAGCAGAGGAAAAGAATGACAAGAATATCTGACAGACAGAAGATACACGCTATTTGTTTCACAGCAGTCATGTAATTTTCAGGGTATGTTCCCTTTATGAGCCTTAGTTTGGCCTTCACTGACAGCTGTATGTTGCATTAGCTTCACACACAGTTCTGTGCTCATCATGTATTCATTAAATTTGGAAGTAGTTGTAGATACAAAATCTTCAAAAGTTTTTTTTTTACTCCGTCAGATTTATGTGCTCTGTTCATTGTCCGGTCCAGCAGGTGCACAATCTTTTTTTTAAACAAAGAAACGGACACTAATGGGCCGTCAAAAACAGCTGAAAATGGATTATAACTACTGCACAAGAATTCCGTTAAGTCAATAAAGAAATCAATTGCTTTTGCAGCATCTGAACAGCAAAATGAATTTGCTTTCTGTCTTTGAACGTTTGTCGATCACAGCATGGAAGTTTGGAAGTTTGGAAACGGATTCATAGACTTGGTACGTTTTCAAACATCTGTGCCTCATTGTGACTCCCCTTTTTATGTTCAGGTGGGTCAACTCTCTGAACTATGTGCATGTTTAGACCCCTCACTTGTGTGTTATTGGGGACACAGCTTGCGCTTGATTCACATGGGGACATGTGATGAATGGAGGTACAGTGCAGTAGTAAAGGAAATGGCGGACAGTCTCGCAGAAGAAGGAGCAAACAGAAACTTCTGAGACGCTGAAAATTGATTAAACAATCCTTTACATTTGTCTTCTTGTGAATGAATGCAACATTGTGGACAAGTATATACATAAGCAGACTTTTAGTTAAAAAAAAAATGGCTACTTTACCATTGTGCCAAAGGCACATTGCTGGATTAATTCATAAATCAAGGCTGAATACCTGGAACACTAAATATTCTCATGGTATTACTGGTGTCTGCAGAGACAACATTCCTGTACATCATCTTTTGTTTTGAATGCTGTGTTGATCTCGCTCTGTCAGGAGGAAGGTATTGAGATGAATAACTTTGATAATGCCAACACTGTCTTACATGGTTATGATGCTGACATTGCCGTGGTTATTTCCCAGTCACAGGCTGCACAATTTCTATAAAGATCAACAATTTTGTGTACCACTAGGGTATTTCACTTATGTAAATATGCATATATCAGATGTGGGTTTGAAAGTTCTAACATGGATGATAAATTGATATGGTTTTTACTTTAATTATTTTTAATGTGTGATATCTGGCAATCAAAAGACATTACATAAACCACGGAACTGAACTGGACTCTAATTGGACGTCTAGCCAACTGACAGAGTGAGAAAAAAAAAAAGACAGAATGGAGTTTTCAAAACAGTGGGAAATGTTTGAACTTGTTTGAAGAAATTTTTTTGTCATGAAAAGAAAAGAAAAAAAGCAGAGGAAAAGAATGACAAGAATATCTGACAGACAGAAGATACACGCTATTTGTTTCACAGCAGTCATGTAATTTTCAGGGTATGTTTCCTTTATGAGCAATAGTTTGGCCTTCCATTGACAGCTGTATGTTGCATTAGCTTCACACCACGGTTCTGTGCTCATCAGGTATTCACTAAATTTGGAAGTAGTTGCAGATACAATTTCTTCAAAAGTTTTTTTTCCCTTTTTTTTCTTTTTTAGTCTGCCACCTTTATAGGCTCTGCTCATTGTCCGGGCCAGCAGGGGCATAATCTTTTTTTAAACAAAGAAACGGACACTAATGGGCGGTCAAAAACAGCTGAAAATGGATTATAACTACTGCACAAGAATTCCGTTAAGTCAATAAAGAAATCAATTGCTTTTGCAGCATCTGAACAGCAAAATGAATTTGCTTTCTGTCTTTGAACGTTTGTCGATCACAGCATGGAAGTTTGGAAGTTTGGAAACGGATTCATAGACTTGGTACGTTTCAAACATCTGCGCCTCATTGTGACTCCCCTTTTTATGTTCAGGTGGGTCAGCTCTGAAACTATGTGCATGTTAGACCCCTCACTTGTGTGTTATTGGGGACACAGCTTGCGCTTGATTCACATGGGGACATGTGATGAATGGAGGTACAGTGCACTTCATGTCCTGCAGTCCAAGACCTGAATGGAGCACCACAGCATCATCACTGTCCATCTCCTGCTGTGGGTGTAGCTTCCCACTGTTCCCTCCCTTGTGAGGGATAGGTATAGCTTCCCACTGTTCCCTCCCTTGTGGGGGCTAGGTGTAGCTTCCCACGGTTCCTTCCCTTGTGGGGGCTAGGTGTAGCTTCCCCACTGTTACTCCCTTGTGTGGGGGATAGGTGTAGCTTCACATGGTTCCCTCCCTTGTGGGGGATAGGTGTAGCTTCCCACTGTTCCCTCCCTTGTGGGGGATAGGTGTAGCTTCCCACTGTTCCCCTCCCTTGTGGGGGATAGGTGTAGCTTCACATGGTTCCCTCCTTGTGGGGGATAGGTGTAGCTTCCCACTGTTCCCTCCCTTGTGGGAGATAGGTGTAGCTTCACATGGTTCCCTCCCTTGTGGGGGATAGGTGTAGCTTCCCACTGTTCCCTCCCTTGTGGGGGATAGGTGTAGCTTCACATGGTTCCCTCCCTTGTGGGGATAGGTGTAGCTTCCCACGGTCCCTCCCTTGTGTGAGATAGGTGTAGCTTCACATGGTTCCCTCCCTTGTGGGGGATAGGTGTAGCTTCCCACTGTTCCCTCCCTTGTGGGAGATAGGTGTAGCTTCACATGGTTCCCTCCCTTGTGGGGGATAGGTGTAGCTTCCCACTGTTCCCTCCCTTGTGGGGGATAGGTGTAGCTTCACATGGTTCCCTCCCTTGTGGGGGATAGGTGTAGCTTCCCACGGTTCCCTCCCTTGTGGGAGATAGGTGTAGCTTCACATGGTTCCCTCCCTTGTGGGAGATAGGTGTAGCTTCCCACTGTTCCCTCCCTTGTGGGGGATAGGTGTAGCTTCCACACAGTTCCCTCCCTTTGTGGGGGATCTAAAATCAGTCAAGGACTTTCTTTCACTTCTTTTACAGCATTTCCTCTGTCAAACTTCAAAATGAACTAATTGTCTCTCCTGTTTCACAGCTCAATGTGAGCTGGCTGCTCCCACTCTCAGGTGGAACTAGTAGCTGACGAGAAAAACATTAAGACTCTGCAGAAGAACATTATTTCATTACAAATATGTCATGAAGCATTTTCCTTTTCAAACTTTCCATGCAAGTTACAAAAAAAGGTTGTTAGACATTGATTTGTAACGTGTACACCCAACGTCTTTCTAATGATGCTGTCCAAAATATTCAGGCTGGGGAAAGCAATAACACAGATCACACACACACACACACACACACACACACACACACACACACACACACACACACACACACACACACATGCGCGCGCACATACACACACGCACACACGTATGTACACACACAGACTGAGAGAGACAGACAGACAGACAGACAGACAGACTCACATTTGACCAGAACAGTCAGACTGCTGTGCGTCCTCAGGGGCAGACGACCATCACTGTTTTCAGGTTTGGTTGTCTCCACCTGGACCTTGTACACCCCACTGTGAGTCCTGTTGACTGACACAATGTCAAGGTCAGGTCCGCTGTCAAGGCCAATGTCTGACATAGATAGGACACTCCATGTGCAATCCTTTGGACTGGGGTTGCTGGTAACGTTACACTGCAGGTGAAACTCGTTGACCCTCAACACAACGGAGCAGGAGGTCCTGTCTGACGTCATAACACATTCATTGTCATCTGCAGGTCTTAAGGTGATGTCTGGTCCATCTGGGGAAAAAAAGGGAAGAAAAAAAAAAAAACGTGTTCGAAGGAACAATGTAAGGACAAGCACACAACAAAAATAAGACTGTGAACATATGACAAGACTGGAAACGTCACACTACAAGAAAGGTCCCGAGTTTCAGATGATATATCAAAGGAAAAAGGAAGTGCACCTTTTCTTGCTGCAATTCCCACCGTCCCGAGACTTACCTGAACAGAAGTGTAGCTCTGAAATTTAGGGGATGGAAAAATCAAACAAATTCAAATGAAGCTGGGTTATCTCACACACACACACACACACACACACACCACACACACACACACACACACACACACACACACACCACACCCACACACAAACAAACACATATGTGGCTTATCTGGCCAGTCCAGGTATGCATGGATAGTTTGCCGAGTTAACAGTCTTTAACAGGTGGGTTTTGCAGGTTGTGCTTCCATGCCTAGAAAACAGGTACAACTGACAGGCTTCCGTGACAGTTCAGACCTACCAGGGTCAGACCGATCCTGGATCCACTGCTTGATGTGGATCACCAATGTGGATCACCAATGTGGATCACCAATGTGGATCACATCAATGTCGATCACCGTGCTCTTTCTCGCCACCATTAGAGCTGCATTTCATCCAAAATATATTTTTCATCTGTGATTTTCCAACCACATAGTTTTTTTTAATCTTCGATCCTTGTTCTGTGGTTTCTGAAATTCCATCAAAGTCAACTGCAATGGGGGCTGTTTTGAAAACATTGGACCTGGCCCCCTCTTCTTCAACATACCTGCACTTCTCAGGGATGTGAGATGTGTGCTTAAACTCATCTGTGACTTACTATGACTATACTTACAGTAGTCGTTTAAAGTGTAACACTCGTGTTTGCTTTAACTGTAGGCACTTTTGGTGGTCCCTCCCCTTGTTACGTTTAGTGAGTGAAGCTTGAGAACGCAGTTTTTTTTTGTGTGATGATTTTGAAATGAAAATGGACCGAAAAAGCCTGATGATGCTGAGAAAGAAATTCTTCATTTGCTAGAACTTGACAAGCTGCCGACAGGGATTCTGATGAGTCTTTATCCCTTCAAGAAAGTGGCAGTAGTGGTGGACGTCATGCAGAAGACCATGTAGAACTGCGTCAGTGTTGGATTTTACGTCAGTAGCCAGTACACGTGGACAGACTGACCGTGGTGGGGCCAGGGCTGTTGAAGTTTGTCTCGGACTCAAGATCTAGCAATCAAGTTATAAACTACCACAGCTAAAATCAGCATCCATTTTTAATTCAGTACACCACATTTGGTAATGACTGCACTATATCTAGGGCTGCTAGACAGGTTTGTGTACAGCTACTGGTTTTCTTGAAGTGTCTTGAAGGCAGGCTCAGGCTGGCTGGAAGATCAGGCAGAGGCAGTGCCGGTGACAACTGCCTGGTTTGCTGCTGTTGAGGTGAGGGTGCCCAGGCTCAGGCTGGCTGGAAGATCAGGCAGAGGCAGGGCTGGTCACAACTGCCTGGGTTGCTGCTGTTGAGGTGAGGGTTCCCCATGTCCTTTCCCATGCTACACAGATCTTTCTTTGTGTGCTCTGCGGTTCAACTTGCAGGAGAGTGCTCACCCACTGAAAGGCCAAGTTTAGCCTGTATGCCTGGGAGAGATGTATGCCCTGTGAAGATCTTGGCAATGCTGATGGCAATGTTTATGTGTTGGTTACTGAGACAGGGAGATTCCTGTGAACGTTTCTGTCGGTGATGGGAAGTCTGCTCAGCAGGAACAGAGACTTTGGACCTTTGTTGTTGAAAGCATGCAGAACATTATTGTTTCACTCCTGTTTGTTAACAGGCAATGTCACAAGTTCAAGTTGGAGTTTTGATCACTGATACTGTGCCTCCTTGCCCCTCATGGTTTCCTCCATATTCTAACAAAGTCAAGTAGTTTCCTGACACATTCCTTATCTTGCAGGATACAAGGGTCACATTTTGATTTCCTTTTCAAAAATCCCTCCCATCTGAGCTCATTCCATTTCATCGTAACACCTTTGTTTATGCACACAGAATTCCAAGCAGTTCATTTTCAGGCCAGATATGGCCCATGAGATCCCTCAGTGTGGACATTTTACCCTATACAGGGATTACAACACAAATACAATGAAAAAACTAATTAAAGTAAGTTTTAAAAAGTAATTTCAGTACATTTGATAGACTACAGGTGAAAACAAATCAAAAGACAAAACATGACACGTTTTGACCTCTTTGTCTTTTTCAGGGAACATAAAACACATTCAGGACAATGACAACGAAGAACGAGCAATCACTTATCTTCTCGTTCAACACCCATCTTGTGTCAAATTCTAGAGGAGAAGTGATTATTCATTCTTCATTTTCATTGTCGTGCGTGTTGTTTATCTTGCCTGAGGAAGACCTAAGAGGTCGAAATGCGTCGCGTTTTGTCTTGTAGTTTGTTTGTCCTGCTGTCTGTCAGTTTTACTATAATTACTTTGTATGGTTGGTTTGTCCTGCTGTCTGTCAGTTTTACTATAATTACTTTGTATGGTGGTTGGTTTGTCCCTGCTGTCTGTCTGTTTTACTATAATTACTTTGTATGGTGGTTTGTCCCTGCTGTCACTGTCTGTTTTACTATAATTACTTTTTTATGGTTGGTTTGTCCCCTGCTGTCTGTCTGTTTTACTATAATAATACTTGTGTATGGTTGGTTTGTCCCTGCTGTCTGTCTGTGTTTTACTAAATTTACTTTGTATGGTGGTTTGTCCCTGCGGTCTGTCTGTTTTACTATAATTACTTTGTATGGTTTGGTTTGTCCTGCTGTCTGTCTGTTTTACTATAATTACTTTGTATGGTGGTTTGTCCTGCTGCTGTCTGGCTGTTTTACTATAACTTTGTATGGTTGGTTTGTCCTGCTGTCTGTCTGTTTTACTATAACTTACTTGTATGGTTGCTTATATTTTGTCCCTGCTGTCTGTCTGTTTTACTATGAATTACTTTGTATGGTTGGTTTGTCCCTGCCGTCTGTCAGTTTTACTATAATTACTTTGTATGGTTGGTTTTCCCTGCTGCCGTCTGTCTGTTTACTATAATTACTTTGTATGGTTGGTTTGTCCCTGTCGTCTGTCAGTTTTACTATAATTACTTTGTATGGTTGGTTTGTGCCTGCCGTCTGTCAGTTTTACTCTTATATTACTTTGTATGGGTGGTTTGTCCCTGCCGTCTGTCAGTTTTACTATAATTACTTTGTATGGTTGGTTTCAGTTTCCATCTTCAGTCACGTCACTTTGAAAACTAACAATGTAAGCCAGTGCCCGATAAGAAAGAAGAAGGAGAAAAAACACTTGGCAGTAGGTCACTACAGTCATTGCATGAACTCACAAATTTAGCAATGAAGGGGAACACCTTTCTGTGGGAGGGGAGAGGCTATATTTAGCAATGAAGGGGAACACCTCTCTGTGGGGAGGGGAGAGGCTATATTTAGCAATGAAGGGGAACACCTCTCTGTGGGGAGGGGAGAGGCTATATTTAGCAATGAAGGGGAACACCTCTCTGTGGGGAGGGGAGAGGCTATATTTAGCAATGAAGGGGAACACTTCTCTGTGGGGAGGGGAGAGGCTATATTTAGCAATGAAGGGGAACACCTCTCTGTGGGGAGGGGAGAGGCTATATTTAGCAATGAAGGGGAACACCCTTTCTGTGGGGAGAGGGGGAGAGGCTATATTTAGCAATGAAGGGGGAACACCTTTCTGTGGGGAGGGGAGAGGCTATATTTAGCAATGAAGGGGAACACCTTTCTGTGGGGAGGGGAGAGGCTATATTTAGCAATGAAGGGGAACACCTTCTCTGTGGGGAGGGGAGAGGCTATATTTAGCAATGAAGGGGAACACCTTTCTGTGGGGAGGGGGAGAGGCTATATTTAGCAATGAAGGGGGAACACCTTTCTGTGGGGAGGGGAGAGGCTATATTTAGCAATGAAGGGGAACACCTTTCTGTGGGGGAGGGGAGAGGCTATATTTAGCAATGAAGGGGAACACCTTTCTGTGGGGAGGGGAGAGGCTATATTTAGCAATGAAGGGGGAACACCTTTCTGTGGGGAGGGGAGAGGCTATATTTAGCAATGAAGGGGAACACCTTTCTGTGGGGAGGGGAGAGGCTATATTTAGCAATGAAGGGGAACACCTCTCTGTGGGGAGGGGAGAGGCTATATTAGCAGTGGAAGCAGGGCAAGTGCAGAAGGTAGTGACATGTGTTTGTTAAGTCA
>JADBJO010023108.1:20000-22500 GCA_016801955.1 Conus betulinus
CGCACGCACACACACACACACACACACACACACACACACACACACACACACACACACGGATAATATTCGCTGGTGATGGAATGGGAATATTCCAAAGACGTTTTTTTTTTTTCCTTTTAGGATAATTTGAATTGGTTTATGCTTTTACTGTTTCCATTTTGATGTCTCTGTATCCTTCTTTTCACTTGAGGTATAAGACATCTTATTAGACATGCTACACATGTAAAACATTTGTGCTGTTATGACACTACAAGACTTTTTTTTTTGTCTACCCTCAAAAACAAGCAACAGGGAAAAATTCCCAGTCTAGATGCCCCCTCTTTCCATTCATCTAATTCAGTGGTATTCAACTGATTGATCTGCTGTAATCAATGAGATCAACACAAAGGAGAGCTTCACAAACCATTCCCAAACTGTTTTGTCAGTCCCCATGGACATCTTTTTGTTTATAATATTGTGGGGGTGGGGGTGGGGGTGGGTGTGTGGGACATCTTCCCTGTCCCCTCCCGCTCTTCCCATTCTCCCATCTGGCTGAAACGGTGATCTAGTGATCAAAATTAATATTACATTTCACGCTTCTTGGAATTACTTCGATACGACCAGTATAAGTAGAAAACCTTACACTTTTCACAACGATCGGATCATTTCGTAGAACAGCCTTCTTGACAGAAAGTCAAAAGAGCTGCAGGGAAGATAACTCTTAGTGGGGTGGACGTGGGAGATTGACCTTCAACCCCTCAGCCAGCTGATCATCATGATGTTGGTTTGTAGCCACAATACCGCGTGTGTGCATTCCAGCCGATGAGCCCATATCTATACCTATCCGTATTTTATAACCTGGAAAGAAAAAAGCCTTGTCTGTGTGAATACACAGTGTTTTGACAAACATCACCAAACCATTGTCCTGGGGTCTGCTGTTGTCGTTGTTGTTTTGTTCAGTTCTTTATGGAATATATACTTGTTAATAAACATTCACTGAAAAGGTAAGTCTTCTAATTTTCAAATTTCTCTTTCTCGAGGAAGGACCATCAGTACATGCACTTAATTCGTGAGACTTTTGTGCTGCTACTCAGCCTGAGACTTTGTGCTGCTACTCAGCCTGAGACTTTGAGCTGCTACTCAGCCTGAGACTTTGTGCTGCTACTCAGCCTGAGACTTTGTGCTGCTACTCAGCCTGAGACTTTGTGCTGCTACTCAGCCTGAGACTTTGTGCTGCTACTCAGCCTGAGACTTTGTGCTGCTACTCAGCCTGAGACTTTTGCTGCTACTCAGCCTGAGACTTTGTGCTGCTACTCAGCCTGAGACTTTTGTGCTGCCACTCAGCCTGAGACTTTGTGCTGCCTGAGACTTTGTGCTGCTACTCAGCCTGGACAGACATCTGTTCTTGATCCAGGTGTACATTTGTGCTGGGCTGTTGTCTTCGGTTGACCTCAACATCATCAGAATAAGGTCAGGTCATGTTCAATCTGGTGCTGTCTTGACTGTCGCTGACTATCAGTCTATTCGGACCAGTAGAGCATTCATGAGCAACTGTGTTTACACAAAAATCTAAGGCTGTGTCAAATCGTTGTGACTTTGTCCCCAGTGATTGTGGGGTGCCATTATGGTCATAATCTATAAACAATGTGACATAACTCTGTGAAAAATCCCAAGAGCCCATAAAGTGACTAATACATTTTCCACGTTGTTCATTCACACAGAATTCAACAAGCACTTGGAAAGATGGCTAGGTAACTCTATTTTTTTCAGTATCAGTATCTTAGTTGTCAGGAATGACAATTATCACTTCATGACCAAGTGAACGAGCCATTTTTATTTTGTAATGTGCTGTGTTGTCTTCCATCCGTGTCCTTGCCACTCGCTGATAAAGGTGTAGTTTAAAAGGCTGGTTCAGTTTTATTTATAAACTCCAGTGTGTCTGGGTATAGTCGAGTGTTTACACATATTGTCTTTCTTGTCCCATTGGTGTTTACCCCCATACCAACAACAGCCAACTTGAAACGTTAAACAAATGAGCACACGCAAACACACACACACACACACACACACACACACACACACACACACACACACACACACACACACACACACACACACACACATAAACATACATGCACACACAAACATACAGACACATACAACAAACACAAACAAGCACACACGCAAACACACTTTCTGCTCAGACATACGTAAGTAGACGAACACACGCACGCACGCACGCACGCACGCACTCACACACACACACACACACACACATTATACATACACTTCAGATCCAAAGTCATGCTGCCCTGTTGCTCCTTGTTATTTTGTGGACATTGGTGACGGTGCACGTGATCACTTTGTTGTCGTCACCATTGTCCCCAGCTCCAGGTGGACGTGGCTGAAAGCTGCACGTGCTCTGCTGTGTGACGTCACAGGGGATGTTCCACTGGTAGGTGAGGTCTGCAGAAGGGTTGACCTCAGTGGCCTGGCAGGTCAGGGTCAAGTCTGTGACCCC